>JADLZN010011856.1:0-300978 GCA_018155175.1 Sinocyclocheilus anophthalmus
TGATTTAACGAGCGGTCTGTATGCAGGCATTATCATGACAGTGATGTGGTCTGAGGCACCGAAGTGGGGGAGGGGGAGGGCCTTGTAAGCTCCTCTCTGGGTGGTGTAAACAAAGTCCAGAGTGTTGTTTCCCCGTGTTGGAAAGTCTATGTGTTTGGTGTATTTTTGGGAACACACTCTTTAGGTCTGCATGATTGAAATCCCCAGCCAAGATGAGAAAAGCATCTGGGTGGGCTGTTTGCTGCTCACTGATGTGCTGGTACAGTTTATTTAGTTCCTCGCTCCTGTTGCTGTTGTTGGAGTTGGGAGTGATGTATACAGCAACGAGCAGTATGGCTGTATATTCCCTCGGTAGATAGAACGGCCGGCACTTAATAATCATAAACTCCACCAGGGGTGAGCAGTGTTTGCAGACCACAACAGCATCGCGGCACCACGCATCATTGATGTAAACACAAAGCCCACCGCCGCGGGTCTTACCTCCCTCGACGCGAGCTCTGTCCGCTCGATAGCATGTCAGCTGATCGAGATGAATAGCGCAGTCCGGAACGCTGTTGTTGAGCCATGTTTCCGTGAACACAAAAACACAACAGTCTCTTACAGTCCTCTGAGTTGAGCGTAGTAGTCGGATGTAGTCCAGTTTATTGTCCAAAGAGCGTACTTTAGCCAGTACGATGGTGGGGATAGCCGGCTTGTGTGGGTTAGCCGCTAGCCTAGCCTGGATACCTCTGTGCTTACCCCTCTTCTGCTTCCTCTCGCGCCGCTTGTGGCGCCTCCGCTGTGGGCGAGATGCAGTAGTGGGGGTCGGTGATGATGTAGGCCTCCGGAGCAGACCGAGATCCCACAGCTCCTCGGCGTGCGCAGAGTTTAACTCTAAAAAATGTGGTTCTGCCAACATCGAGCAGAAACTCACGACTATATTCGCGCTTAGAAACAAATAGACGCGACAAATACATACAAAAACACTGCGACTCACAAGACAAAAAACACGAAAACACCTTTCTAATGATCAAAGGGCGAGATAAAAGAAGCCGCAGCGTGTGAACGCGCCGCCATCTTGGATTTACTAATTTTAGAAATCATTTTTGCTAATGGTATTGAAAATGATTTGTCGTCATGAAATCAAAAATGATCCTACTTACTTTTTTTAGTGCACATTACTAGTCTTGGTGAACAATTGAACCATGCAAGTCAATAGGACACTGGGAAAAAAATTGTCTGCCTTTTTAGGCGTTAATTCTCTGATGATGTCAATTTGACGGCTTGGGGAGAATCGTCTTGTTAAGTCATGACGTAAGGACTTTTTTCCGCGTCAAAGCCTCTACTCATTTCACTTGAGAATACTATCTCAACAGCCATTTATGAGTATTATTTAATTAATATTACATATTTAACCCTCAAATGTCCCTAATTTCCTGTTTACACTTAAGTCCCTTGGGGTCAATATGACCCCAAACATTGAAAGAGTAATTGTGAAAAATATATAAATTTTTAATCATACAAATAATATATCATTTTTTTGTTTACTTCTCATCTATACATTAATGCTGTGTTTTGGGAGATATGAAGTACTTTTGTATCTATTTACCACAAAATTCCTCAACTACACCATTAGCTTGCATGTGAAATATACATTTTTTATGAAAAAATCACTTAAAGGATGACCTAAATTTAATTTAAGTTGTTTCTGGATATTGATATAGGTGTTAGGTGTAGAATTCTGCCATTTGCTGGTTAGAAATAAACCTAAAAGGATTACAGTTTAGGAAAGAAATTGTTTTGACCAGCAGAGGGCCATAGAGAGCCATTAATTTTACTGGATGTGGCCAACTGCTTCGAACACAACTTTTGTGATACATTTTGTGAATTTATGTATATATAAACATTAGAAAAGACATTAAAAATAAATATTATTTCAAATGGTATAATTTTTTGTGGGTTTTGATGCATTTTGAAATGTCTGTTTTCAAAAAATGCCACAAAAATTTGACAGAAAAATGCCACATATGACACACCTATAGGACAAGGCTTAGAGTCAGATTGTAGTTGGGCATATTATTATTTTAATGAACCAAGTGTAAAAAAATAAATAAAAATAAAATAGTTTAGAATGTGGAAGAAATTAAAAATGTTAATAAAACCAACAGCAATATGCAGAATTGTGTGCATGTGCATGCATTAGGTCTATCTTAAACGTGTTCTGCATTTGTGGCTGATTTAATTTGCCAAATTTGATACAAATGCTATCTGTGGCAATCATACCTGTGTGTGTGTGTGTGTGTGTGTGTGAGAGAGAGAAAGATAGAGAGAGCGAGAGAGAGATTGCATGTGTCCTATCTGGTCGTGTGTTTGTGTGTTTATGTGATGTTGTGTGTGTGTTGAGAGAGAGAGAGAGAGAGCGTGTTGTGGGGGTGCGAGAAAGATGGAGACGAGAGAGATAGAGTGCCTGTGTTCTGTCGTCTGTTTGGGTGTGTGTGTTTAGATAGAGAGAGAGAGAGAGATAGAAGAAGAAGTGCGTGTGTGTGGGTGTGGGTGTGTGTGTGTGGGTGGGTTGTTGAGAGAGAGGTTTGGCATGTTGTGTGAGTGTTGGTATGTGTGTGTGGGTGGGTGAGAGAGAGAGTTCATGTGTCTGTCTGTGTGTTTTGTGTGTGTGTGTGTGTGTGTGTGAGAGAGAGAGTGCTTGTGGTGTGTGGGGGTGGGTGTGTGTGGTGTGTCGGATGTGCCCGTTTGCGTGCAGTAGGTCTCCCCCTTTAATCGTTGTCTGCATTTTTTGGCTGATTAATTTTTTTGTGCCAAGTCTTACAAATCTCTCTGTGCAGTCATACCTGCATGTGTTGTTTGTTTGTTTGTGTGTGTGTGAGAGTGAGTGAGAATGTATTTTATACATTGCATTTGTGCTCTAGTACCAGGCCTTCAATTCTGTGTGGAAATTTTCAGATTTATGCTGTATTTTTATTTATTTTTTGACAATTCCCATTCATTTCAATGTGGGGTCATATTGACCCCAAGGGACAGATTTGTGAAAACATTTTTTACATACCTCCAGAACAACCGAATCAAGCCCAGTTTTTTTTTATGTGAATATAGATATAAAATGTTGAAAAGTCACAAAATCTTATTTCACTGAGATGAAGGGAACCATTTTTTTAAACTAAGTAAAAGTTGATTGGGGTCATATTGACCCCAGGGGAAAAGCTAAGCATTTAAAAAATTGCTGTGTACACTACAGTCTCCATGCTCAGTGTCTCAGACGATAAAACTTTAGCTGAATAACTGTCAGGTCATCAGAGATTTCAGTATGGAGATAAAGGTTAGGATTATAATTTTTCAGTATTACATACTCGTGTGTCTAGTGGTCGACCGATATTGGGTTTTTTTGACAGCCGATGCCGATATCTTGGAAAGCAGGGTGGCCGATATCATTTTATTTATTTTAATTTGTATTTAAGAAATTTGAAATTATTTGAAAATGGATTAAAAAATAAATTTTGTAAAATAAACATACTTATAATTTAGAAGACAAAGCATTTTCACAAATAAATAAATATTTAATAAAAATCAAATTAAAAAGGAAGTAAACACTGGAACCAACAGAGCACTCAGTATTCTGGAAAGTTTGTGTGCATTGGGAATCATGTATCATTTTTTCAAATAAAGCCAAGGTAACACTCATTTTACATACAGCAAACAGTGAAAATGACATGAATATGACAAATGCATAAAGCGCAGCATAATTTGAAATCACTAGTTTAAAGTTTGTGGATCGCGCGTCTCCAGTGAAGCTGAACTCTCCTTCTGTCCGTATTCAATTCACACGGACCGACCTTCACGCAGAGTACACGCGATCATGCAGGATACAAATGGACACTTCACAAGATCTGAACTAGATTCGACTAAGTCTACAAGGTTTGTGAAATTAAATGTTCATTAGTCATTCAAAGATTTGTTTAAATGATATAAATGCGTATTTGCTGAATGCTGACGGCAAATGAGAAAGTATAATGTTGGCCTTTCTATTAAGAGTATGTTCATTAATTTTGTGTATTTGGTGTAACAGAATTTGTTGACATGCTTTAATGTTCAAAAAATTATTATTTTTCAAATACTGTACATTATGGTAGGTCCTCTATGCCCCGCCTCTCTAAAACACATCATTTTCAACAAAGCCCCCTCCTCCGACAAGCGCAGTCTGCTCTGATTAGCCAGCTGACCCAGCGCATTGTGATTGGCCTAACACCACAAGCACTCGTCGGAAATGAAACGCCCCTTACCATAATCGCAGCTTCCGCTTTCAAAGGAATATCAGACAGTTTCAAATGTTGTTAGTTTTAACCCATCAATTCAAGCCCGAAAGAGGAAATAGAGTCGCGTGACATACACAGTGATGATGCAGTACACAAGACAGCTGACGTGCTATGATTTCTAACAGGCAGTTCACTCTCCTGTGATATGACCCTGTTCCCCTCACACACACACGACGCTTTTACTCTGCGCGCAAAACTCCGCATTGAACAGTCAATAGCAAATACTTAACTAATAACAAAACATACTTACAGTCGCTGATTCAGAAGCTCCAGATTGTAATAGCAAAGTCAGAATTGAACCCATTTTTTTATTGTTTTAAATCCTTTGTGCACAGCCAGCCTTGTACTCTTCTAGGTTTGAAAAACTGTCCTCCATAAAATGCGTTGCCCAAATTCGAACATCTGGATTGTGCTGTTCTGTTGTAAATAAATCATAACCAATGATTCCTAATTGCATCTACTTAAAATTTCTAAATGCATCTACTTTCGGAAGGCCTAATAAAGTGCTTTTGCACTGAAACACACTGTGTCTCCCTGACATGGCTGCATCAACACTACTGCGTTCCTGAAACCACACCTTCTTTCTTTGCACATTAGGGCGGCATTATGCTAACATTTCCACATAGTGACGTAGATATGTAAGGGCGTGTTAGAACTAGCCGTTTTAGGTGGGCGTGGTTGACTCTTAACTTTTATAGAATATCTCTTTGGGTTTGAGACTTAGTCTTTGCAACTTTACAGATCTTCTTTATGCACCAAGAGCTTGTAACACTCAAAAAAATTTAAATCGCATCATATGACCCCTTTAAAGTAATCGTTACAATACTTTTTTGTATACATTTTAATTCCTTTGTTTAACAGTTCTATCAGATTATTAGATAGACTTCTATCCATATTAGACAGAACTGAACGACGACAGCGAACAAGAGGGAGAATGTGAGCTGTGTGCGCTCAGGCACTGCCATTCTCAATGCTGTCAAAATAAAAGTCTGCCGTGTTGTCAAAAGTCCTGCCTCGAACACATCGGCCAAACAGAAAAACTTATCGGCCGATATTTGAAAAATGCCAAATATCGGTCGATATATCGGTCGACCACTAGTGTACAGTATATGCACAGTTTGTTGTTTTTTGGGGGGCATCTGGCAGAGCATTAGGACCCAGAAGCAGTGAAGCGTGAAATCAGACGTAACAAGCAGATATTCTTAACCACTATCCAACTGTGAATCTGCTATTAGCAAGAGGTTGAGTGGAGGTGCACAACAATAAAACCCCGCCCTTTATTCAATATTCCGTTTCACTTGGAAATACATCACAACACTGAAGTCAGTTGCAACTTCCGGTTCATGGGTACTTTAACATTGATATTTTTCAAGGTATTGAAGTTAGAAATTCCTGTATTGTGACCACTAATTTCAGAGAATTTGTCAATAAGGTAAAAATGGGTTTTGTTCAAAGAAGATATTATCCACATTGATTTTTGATATTAATATTTTTTGGTAATTCATTAAATATCACCGGCTAAAAAGTAGCTAGTAACTAGTACTCTGAGTAGTTTTTGAGAGGAGTACTTTGTAATTTTACTTAAGTACTGTTTTGACACCAGTACGTTTACTTGTAATTTAGTATTATTTCAGCAATGTAACAGTACTTGTACTTAAGTACAAATTTTCAGTGCTCTTTCCACCACTGGCCATTGCTGTGTGGTTGCTTAGGTGTTCTGAATGTTTTTTTAGTGCTTTGTGGTTGCCACTTCCAAGGTTGGTAATATTCTGATCTGTAGATATAACACAAGCCCCTCCTTCAATGCAAGTCTTTTAAATTTTTCTTCCTATTTTATCATTATAGGATAAAACTATAGAGAATTCAGATTTTTAACTCTACTCTAAAATAGTTTTCATATTTTACAACACTTTAAATACATTTTTATAATCATTATCCAGTACTCATGAACCTGAAAAAGACAATGGTCAAAGGCACAGGAAACCCTGAAAATAGAAAACTGTGCCTTTTACTCTAACCTATATTACCTCACAAATAGGCGAGTGCTATAAAAAGTCCCCAAAACCAAAACCTGTTCTCTCAACCATATCACTCTCACTAGATCATCCTGAAAGTGCTGATGGCTAGTCCAAAGATTTATTTTTTTTCTCAACTAAAATTTGCCAGCCGGCCCTTTTCCCTAAGCCCAAAATAGAAAGCTGAAGTCAGCTTTTAGAACGAAACACTTTTGTCTTCTGAAAGGCCTCACTGCCTATTGATTAGCCCTCAATGACTTTGTTAATGGTGACAGTATATGCCATGTTCACTAGGGCTGTGTCTGCCTGGCCTCTCTCTCTGTCTGTCTGCGTGCGTGTGTGTGTGTTGTGTGTGTGTGTGTGTGTGGTGTGTGTGTGTGTGTGTGGTGTGTGTGTGTGTGTGTGTTGTGTTGTGTTGTGTTTTTTTGTGAGGTCACATGGCATGGAGGCTTGAGTCACACAGCCTTAGTGGTGACAACAACCTGCACTTCCATTCCCTCGTTGGGGCCAAATGGATTTTAGCAGTTTATTTTGCAATAATCATTACCAAGCACAAATAATGCCAAAATGCAATTTAGAATTTCACTATATGGAGGGTCAGAATATATTCCTTTGTTAAAGGAAGGATTTGTAAATTAATATCTAAGTTAATAGAAAATTAATAGATAGCATTAATTAAATTAATAGAATGCATGCATGGATGGATAGATGGATGTATAGAATGACAAAACTATAGATAGATGATATATATGTATATGTGTGTGTGTGTGTGTGTCTGTCTGTGTGTGTAAAGACACGATAATGGATAGTTGGATGGGTGTGTGTATAAAGGATATATAGAACGACTAAATAGATAGATGAATATAAATGACAACAAAACAATAGATAATAGCATGTACATCCAATTATTTGTCCTAACGATAAATGACATCTGGATGGATATATAGAAAGACAAAATGATAGCTGGATGGATATATAGATAAATAGAATAACAAAGCAATAGATAGTTGGATGTATATATAGAATGACAAAACAATAGATAGTCAAATGGTTATACAGAATGAAAAAAAGTATGGATGGATGGACGGATGGATGTATATCTAGAATGACAAAATGCTAGATAAATAATCAGACCGACCAACCAGATTAGAACTTGCCAGTTTGACAAAGCTCATATTTGTAAATAATATGCTCAGTGATCAGTGAACAGACTGTGGGTGGCTGAGTTTAGATCTTGAGTAGCCATCTTAGCAACATTAAATAAATAGAAACATACAGAAAAGCCAATGTCAGGCACTAAGCCTTCAAGTTATCTTAAATTATGAACGAGCAGAGTACATGCTTCATCTTTATTTAGCCTGTGCTCTGTTTTTTTACCTCTTGAAATCCTCCTCTTGTGGACTCTTGTCACATATGTACCATCATTTCTTTGTGACGTTTGTTTCCTGTCCCACCCCCCTTTCATTCTCACATTTCCTACATTTCAAAAATCTCGCTTTTTCTCACCCACTCTGTCCCTTTTCCCCTTCTCATATTTCCACTGATGGGCAATTACTTTGACCCAATTCCCAGCTGTCTTCATTCTAATGGAGCTGCGCTATGACTGTTTTTCCTCTCTTTTACCTTGCATGTGCTAATGTGCCGTTAAGGTTCGGCAATGGTGTAGTGCACGCATCATTTTCCTACTGCACTAATGCTCGGTGAGTGTTCACGTGTGCTCATTTGACTTCCCACGCACCATCTATGTGAATTCCGTCAGCTAGCAGATATGTTTTTATAATTCTGCTTCCCGCACATTGCACCAAACGTGCCATGGTTCATATGGAGTTCAGGCTTTTTTTAGCATGTTTGACTGAGTTCAACACCCATTTTGTGGTCAACAGAGTCAGAGGCCACCAGTCCCGTCGGGATAGGTTGTGCAAGCACAAATTCTTATCAGACACTTGCATTATCCAATCATTTAAGCACATGGTGTGGAATAACTAGTTATAGCTAACTAGTCCTAATGACACTATTACAGCCAATCAGAACACATTTAGTGGTGAAATTGTACCACTATTGCATGTGGTATTTTAATAAGTGCATTGTGAATCATGAGGATGAGGCCCCACCCACAAGTGTGATGTCACTTACTGTCACAATCACTGCCGGAAGGAACACAGAGCCGTGGGATACACAAAATGGTCTTTATTAAATCCAAGACACGGGGGTAAATCCAACTCAGGAACAAGGAGCGACACACGAACACAACTTAGTAGACCCGACAAAGAAACATGAGACAGACTACACATTATATACTAGACTTCTCGAGGGATAGACAGGTGCGGGGATTCAACTAATAATCAAACTAAACGAGGACAGGAACATGACCAAATAAGGACAAACAGGAACAGAAACGGGCAAAACACGACATAGACAGTCCAGAATCCTGACATTACTCCCCCTACTGGAAGGTGCGTCCTCGCACCATAGAAACAACATGAGGAGGGGTGGGTGGGAACTAAGGAGGAAGTTCCGGAGGAGGACGGACACCCGGGAGGGGGCCGACGGACAGAGTCCAGGGAGGTGACAATGGAGACAGGAGCCAGGGAGACGACAGGAGGACTTGGGCCGGAGGTCCAAGCAGGACCTAGTGGCCGACAGCCATGACAGTACCCCAAAGGTGGAGCCGACGGAGGTTGGACCATGGAGGAGGAATGGCCGCCCGACTCCAGGGGGCAACCACTGCTGCGAAGCAGGTGGCGGAGGATCCCGAGGCGGAGACGGAGAATTAGGGGGATGGGGAGGTCTGGAGGTCCAAGGCGGAGCAGCTGGATCCGACATGTCCAGGGGGGGGGGGGGGGGGGGGGGGTGGAGCCAGAACGACCGAGGACTTAGAGAGCCAGGACGAGGAGCCTGACGGAGCCGGAGGGACGAAGGGACAAGGCAAAGCCGGAGGAGTGGAGTCCCGAGGCGCAGGATTGTCGACGCCAGACCAAATTCGGGAGCCAGATGACAAGGGAGCCCGGCGTAGCTGGGCGAGAGGAGGTAGCTAGGAGCCATGGTGGAGCAGCTGGGTCGACGAGCCGAGGTGGAGTCCGGGGCTTAGAGGCTGGAGGCGGAGTCAAGGGAAACTCCAGCCACATTGACGCTGGATGATGGCAGTCCCGCGGAGCTCACACCGTGCTGATGGTGGGCTGAGGGTTAGCAGAGGGGCTGTCAGATGACAGTGGAGGAGGAGGCAGGAGCATGGGGGGTATGCAGGCATTTTGTCCTAGGGCTGACGTGAGAACAGAAGCCTTCTCTGGATTAGACATGGGAACTGTAACTTTCTCTTGGCTAAACACAAGGACTGGAGCCCTCTCTTTACTGGACTGGGAAACGGGAGCCCACTCAGGGCTGGACGGGTCCAACGGGGACGAAAGGGAGAGGGGGCAAGTCGGGTTCCAGCTAGGGCTGAACGATTAATTGCATTTGCGATAATATCGCGATATGGAAAAAACTCTATTTTTCAATTGCAGAGGCTGCGATTACACTCGGTCACGTGACACGCGAGAGTAAAGAGGTGTGTCCGACTTGAAGATCGATCGGTGTTTGACATCAAAGTACGTCAAGAAAAAGCATAAGGAGACGTCAGTGCTCTCTTTTAGCTCTCGCAATACTTTGATGACACTCACCCATCGGTCTAAACAGCACTGCTTCAAGTTGGGAGAGACGGTGAGAGGCGATCCATTTATCGCCAGAATCCACTCCACAAAGGCGGTGAGATCCGCTCGAGGACCATCTTCAGACGACGGCGCTCTGCACGCAGGGTTCAGGCTGGCATCATAGAACATGCAGCGTCGTCCGGGTAGGTGGTGAGTTCAGCGAGGGCCAGAAACAGCCTGGTATGGTCCTCGAGCGAACGCTCCCCCTGCTCCAGCAGTAGGAGGAGGTACTCAGGGCGGGCCAGGGGATCCATGGGGAGAACACAACGGAAACAAAGACACTGGGTAAAACGAGAAACAAAAACGGAGGGGACACACGGAGGTAACTGTTTTGGTTGGGTCTTCTGTCACAATTGCTGCCGGAAGGAACACGGAGCCGTGGAATACACGAAATAGTCTTTATTAAATCCAAGACACAGGGGTAAATCCAACTCAGGAATAAGGAGCAACACATAGGTGGATAGATTTCACTAAAACAACACAGACAGCATTTGCAAATAAATGGCGCCCTTATTAATTACTATTAATGTTTAATCTCACTGGGCCAATGAGATTTTTCTGTAGGCGGAGCAACTCTGCACAACCCCGCAAAGATAGAAACTAAAGTACCAACAAAGTATTCTGATGCTTGTCGTAGCTAGTTAGCAAAAATTATGTGAGCTTACATAGCTTGCTGTAGGGAACATTCTCAGAACTTTGAGAGAACCTCAACCAGAATGTTAGCCAAAGTTCTGAACAAATATTCTTTCGATAACATTAATACTTCAACGTTTGTTCAACGTTATGCATCATGTTTTTGTGAAATGTAGTTGGATGTTCAGCTAAGTTTTTCATTTTTTTTTTATTTCTAAGTTTCAGAACATTCAAAAGTAACATTCCTATAATTCCTGCAAAATTATAAAATGTAATGTTCCCTTTACATTTATATATAACCAAAAACATAAAAAAACTAGATGTTTTGAACGTTCAGAGAACTCACCGAGAATGCTAGCAAAACATATTTTTGTTAGCTGGGTTAGCATGCATGTTGCTTTATGTTCTGCCTAGTGATTTTCAACATTTCTCTTGAATAATCTCAAAGCTGCCCAGTCAGACCTCTTGAGGTATTATGTATAGCTCCAATTATTAATTAATCATGATAAGCTGTGTGCTGTAGCATTATGCTAAGTTGGATCTCTAGCCAGAAGCTAATATAGTGATTTTATCAGCAAAGTGAACACTCCTGATCTACATTTTAAAGCTTTTTACAGTAATCTGCCCATGGCGTTGATCGAGATACCTGAAGTTTAACATCATATTTTGCATATCTGCATATCTCTTGCATATCTCTGTTGCATTATCTATGTTGCTAGCTTATCATTCTAATTCTAACATGATCTTTGCTTTTTAATAAATAAACACAGTCTGTCGGTCTACACTAGAGTAATTGCTCATTTAAAATAAAGTCAAAATAAAATATAAACAACAACAATGCTTTACAATTAGGAATTTCCAGAAGTCACAACATTTCCATTATCACATTGAGTTGGTATTTTTCAGCATAACTCTAAGTTCTCATTATACAGTGATTTGAGGAAGAAGTCGTTCTCGCTGACCTATTTGAGTACCCAAAATGATCTTTGGACATTTTTAATTGATAAGTTAATCCTTATCTTTTGATTTGGTCAGTGGATAGGCTACATTGTGAATCACAGTATTTGTGTGTTTCCCAGGTTGAGAAAAAACAGCATATGCTGGTTAGGTATGTTTTGAAGCATGGCAGCTGGTTTGAGCTGGTCCTTAACTGGTCCTTTGTTGGTCATGAGCTTGTTTAAGCTGATCCTGAGCTGGTTTTAAAAATAAAGTATATTTTTCTAAAATACAGTAAGCAGTAAATTGTTATGTATTTAAACCATAACTCCTGCAGAATTTCACAGATTTTCTCAAAATCAGCATGGTAAATGTCTGCAGACTCCGCCTGCTTTAAGTCTATAAAGTGCTAAATACCTATAAATGAAATAAATCAAAGTAGTTCTTCATGGGTCTGTTATAATGGCCAGTCTTGCTGAAATGCATTAATTTTTACATTAAGTCCCCCCCTCCACCTCCAAAATCTGACTTTTAATTTTTTTGTTACACAAAGCATTCCTCATTAGTTAGGCTTGTCCTCCAAATGTTAGTATGTTAATGACACAGATAATGACTTTGCAGAATGTGGAATCAACCTTTTCATGCAATTCACAACACACCGCTCTTGCAAAACATTCCTAGTCAATCCTACCGGTAAACAGCACGGAATAATTCACCCCACACATGCATTGTCTTGGGAAAAATACCTGTCATAGTTGATCAGCTGAAGGAATGAGTGTGTGTGACTTAAAATGTGTGTGTTTAATATATTGTTACACAAGCAGGAGGACAGAGGGGGGGGGGGGTTTTTTTTTTTTTTTTGTTTTTTTTTTTTTTATTAGTACAGTGGATGCGTCTGAGCACATTTGTCTCCTTCCTGGCAAGGGGGCAAACTTCAAATTTCCTGAGCAGTGGGAGCCCTGGTAAATGTTTAGGCGGTAATATTGATTACTGCCGGGTTCCCTAATGGGAACAATGTGGATAAACAATTTTCTGTAACACTTTAACAAACTAGTGAGATTCACATTCTCTGTAAAGTCTATGGAGTTTTGTTGCAAACTTACATTTAGAATTAGAATTTGTCATAGTGTATTATATATATATATATCTAGATAAAATATATATATATATAGATATATATATATATATATATATATATATATATAATATATCTTTATGGCATGTAAGCCTTCAAGCATTTTTCAGTTAAGTAAACATTGCTTTTAAAAAGTTGCAGCACCTAATGCACAGATTTATTTTCCCATGATATTTTTTGTCATGTCTCTATACATTTGACAAGGCCCATTCAAATCTGTTTCTTAATTTAGAAAGGTTGAAACTTCTGCTACACTAACGTGGAAGGCTTAAACACTACACAGTGAACTCCTAACCTAAATGAAATGCGAACACTTGACCTAATGTGATGGGAGATGTTGCTGCATTGCTTATGTCAAGGCTTTTATATCTGACTAAATACTTTACAGTGGTTAGGCTTGTGTACCTTAGTGGTTATCTAAACAATCTGCTCCCTTTTAGACTGTTATTTAAAAACAAAATGTCATTGGATCTTGCCTGCCCTTGCATTTCATGGCTGTTTTCCACATTCAAGGAAACTTGTGGAAACAAATCAGAATACAAATGGTGGTTTAAAGTTGTAATTTTAAAAGCTATTATCTGTAAAGTACTAATAATGCTAATATCTCCATGAGAGCTCTCACTTCCTGTTGTACAGCACTAAATATAATTGGTTTTCCAACAATTCATCAAATTAAATCAAGAAGTTTGTCACGACAAACCACTCCATCCACTCACTCTTAAAAGGAACACCATTAAAATTTTAGAGCTCCTGTCATTTTATCAGCTGATCTAAACTGTGTTAAACGAGAAGCTAAGAGACTAGCGTAGGTTCACAGAACCTATGCTAATGATGCTAATGCTCTAAAGTAGCAAACATCAAATGGCATAAGTGCAAATCTCGCCAACATTCTTCCACGTTTGATGATAAAGCTCATGCTGTTGACATCAAAGCCAGTTGTAATGGGACATGTTATCTTATCTTATTTGCAACTGTTTCATCTGTGTTGTTTATGAGGGAGGAAAAAGATCAGCAAGTGTAGCATGTAGCTATTTGGAGCCAACATAAAACCAAAATACTGTAAAAAACGTCCTTATTTTAGTTATATTTTACATTGAGCTTAAATTTGGACCAATGAGATTTTTCTGGCTACCTAGTGCAAAGTGATAGAAATAGAGCTCAAGTAGCTAACAAATTCTCATGTCTAGCTTTGATTGTCTCTTGTCGCAGGTTGTTAGGACAAAAACTCAGGGAAGAGATTCCATGAATCGACGAGGTCATGTGTTAAATTCCCAGGGAAAGTACATGCTGATAAAATGTATATGTTGAGTGCACTGTTGGTCACTTCAGATAAAGGTACCTGCCAGATGAACAAATGTAAATGTAGGAGATAGGATTTATCGCATGTAGCTTTATCATGCCGTGCCTTGTTAGGAAATGGTGTAAGAGCATCTGCTTGGCAGAGACAGGGAGAAATGTAGACAATGGAGATAAAAAAGGACTGTTTAATCCTGTTGTCTCTGCTCGGCAGCTGTGACATGTTGTTTGATGTGTACCCTCTCTCTCTTTTTTCTCTCCCTCTTCTTATTTCCTGGGGTGGGCCTGCTGGTGATATCTGAGTTTGATGTGACAGCAATAGACAGGAGTAGCCCGGGGACTCGACCCTCAAGCCTTGGGGATATGAACCTGTCCCATTTTTTATTCCCTTAATTACCTTCATTCTGGAAAAAAAAAGCTGTGATATATTGTGCAGTGTTAAAATACTTTCTTATGTCCCAGAAAAAACTGTATAAAACTGACCTTTTGCTAAACTCTTTTTTAAAAAACTTTTAACACCTTTTACTGACCAGTCCTGCTGCTACACCATTTTCTAAGACAAGTCTTTTATTCTTATACTCTTTCAATGCTAATTCACAGTCACACTGCACCGACATGATGCTTACCAATGGCAACAATCACCAAATTACAGTATGTCAGTTCGCAGGAAATTTACGACCTTATAAATTTCAGGATGTTCAGTCAGCTAAAACAACCGTAGACCAAAGGCAACAGACGGCAACATGGGTAGTACACTGATTTGACAAAACCAATGAATGTGTCTGATGTCAATTGTCGGTGCAGTGTGAACTAGCCTTTAGCAAGCAACATCAAAATCAGTCAGTTGATAGAGTTGTAGTTCTCAAGACTGGATTCGAGTACAAGTCAAAGACCACACTTTCATGGTATTCATTCTTTTGTGGACTTGGGAGCATTTGGACTTGTCCTGACCCAGACTTGAGACCAATTTTGGTTTCGAGTACTACAACCATGTGGATATGTTTTGTTGTGCTTGCCGACTCCTGCATATGACCCGCTCTGTTTTATAGTGTATGTGTACACTGCAGAGGTTCACGAGACACCATGCTTCATTCAACCCAAAGGAATATTTACACTGCTTGAATCAATTAGACCCCTTTTAGGTCTCTGTTGTGACTCAGACTCAACCCTCTTCTGGTCTCGGTCTTGACTCTGACTCAAGCTACTCAGGTCTTGGCCTGGACTCGATTGAGCTGGTCTCGACCACAACACTGCTGCAAGGCCCCTGCACTTGGCTTCAAAAGCCCCAGCCCATGCCAGACCTTATTTCCTACTTAGAGCAAGGACAATGGCCATTTGGCTAAAAATGGGAATTTTGTAGGCCAACATTAGAAGTAGCTGGGGGCCCTAGTGATCAGTTTGTGCTGAGAGCACAGGTGTTCTTTCTTTGGTGGTGAGGTTTTGGAGGCCACTGACAGTCTGAGGAGTTGTGGCACTGGCTAATTTAAATGATTGAAATAATAAATTCAAAGTAATCTTTTTCATGAATAATACCAAGCAGGAAATGTCACACCTAGAATCAGCTACATGAGCATACACATACATATGCATGCACAAACAGACTCATCCCAAGATGACAGATGGCCCTGAGAGGGTTATAGGGGACACACGGATGGTCTGAGGAAAGCGGTACGTTGACACACAATTCATGTGTAAGATAGAGAGGTCAAGAAGAGCTTTTGCACCCTGCTGTGTCAGCATGATTCCATTCATACCCAATTTCCTATTGCCTGTAGTAATTGCAAGTGACTGCTAGATGGACCACAGGATCTTTCATGTGTGAAGTCTTATTTGCTAATGCTATTTCGAACACTAATGCCATTTAGAGTACCTGATAGCCTTTACTTGTTCCTTTTAAGGTAACTTTCTGTGTGTGTGTTTGTATGCGTTTCAGACTTTAGCTGGGCTGCTAATCTGTGAATGTGCAAGCACCATCTGGCCATGGGGATTTATCTCCCTTCATCCAATGGCTGCTGTCTGCTCTCTCCTCTCCACCCTTCCACCCTCTTATCCTATGTGCTCATCGCTTTTATTTATGGTTCCTGTATCTGGCTGTCTCCCTTTCTCCTCTGCCCCGTCTCATCTCTCTCTACTGTCTTAGGGCGCTATTTCTTGTCTTTTCTTCTAGCCGTTTAAATGTCTTTTTTGTGTTTGTGGCTTTCTCTTTTGTGTTTCTTTTTTTTTTCTTTCTTTCTTCCTTTTTTTGTAGCTTGCAGTTATTGGTTTTTTTGGTCTTCTGCAATTTTCCAAGACAGTGTCTAAAACAACAGGAACAAAAAGAATCAAGAACAGCACTCAGTCTGATTTCGTAATGTTCCTCATCAAAAAATGCGATGGTACTGTGATTTAGAGTGATTTCCCCCTCTTATAAGAACGTTTTTAACTCTGAATTGAGACCGCACCTTCATTGTTTTGGTCTAAAAATACATAAATCCTCGGCTGGCTTGCCCTGTTTTTTTCATGAAAGGGTTTGGGTGAACAGATGCCTTTTCTGTAGGTTTTCAACAGCAAACTTTTTTTTGTTGTAACATCTGTACTCCTCAGAGATGCTGTATTTGAAAAGAAATTGCTTATTAGTAGGGGTGTCCCAATCCTAGCTTCTGAAGGGACATTATGATTTCTGTCTTGAGGTGTACCCTCAATATGTTAGGCTGGTTTAGGTATTTAAGTGCTAACACTGTAAAAGGTGGCCAGGGACCCTCCAGACGTAGCAATTGGAGACACTCTTGTGGTTTCATTTTCTTAACAACGGATATGCATGTCCTGGTTCTGGGTTTGAAGCCTCATTTGTGTGGTGATGTTGGATTCTTTTCAAGCATGACAGTGTTTTAAACAGTATTAGTCATTGCAATCTAAAACCAGAAAAAAGCATTGAAAAGGCCTACACAGCACAATGTTTTTTTTTGTCGACAAGCCCTATAGTAAGCTTTTGTCGTTGCCCCACTCCATTTAAGTCTTTTTCTTTTTTTTTGTAGTCCCATTTTCTCAATTTGTCCTGAATTTTCTCCGCAATCCACCAAGGCACTGGCAATAGCAGACTGTTGGAGTCCATAGTTGGCACCTGGACTGTTGCAGTTGGCATTTGGTTTTTTATTTTCGGGGATACTGGATGGCGATGGAACTCGGGGGGCGGGGGCCTTGCCAAGTTCCCTGCACCCTCGGAACAGATGTTTTCCCAGCGTGTCTCTCACACAACCCCCTGACACACACTTTAAAAGGTCCCCTGAAATGCTTAGAAACACGCCGAGTTACTCTATGGGTTGACGTCATTTTAACTGAAACAGGAATACAGGGCGGGACATACCATCAACCAAATCAGCAGGAGCGCATCCCCGCCCTGTTTTAAAATATACCAACCCATAGCATTCGTTTCTATCAACGTGTGAGCCTATGATAAGCCGTGCACATGTCGTTGACTCCGTAAAGGGAAGACCATTTTGACAGTAATGCAGCCACAATCCTCATCCATATTTCTATCAATATAGCATCTGTTGTAGAATGTCAAAATCGCGTGATAAATTTTTTTGTGGGGTCTGCGCATGTTAGCTTGCTCGTGCTATCGTTCCTCTGAACCGAGCAGAGTGTGTGGCGTGGTGCGTTGGTGGTTAGCGGAGTGACACAGCGCAAAACCAGACTACTTCTTTTTTTTTCCTCAATGGAAGGCAATTACAATTAACAACAAACTTGTTGAATCGTTCCCTGTCCCTTATGGTTTTCCTGTAACATAAATACTAATTCCTGGGGACAAGTGACCGATTTTCAGCCGCGGCTGGGCGCGACACTTCAGCTTCTATTTATAGTGTAGTGTGGTGGGGGCGCTTTGGCATTCCCTAGATAGCATTTTGATTGAACAGAAAGTTGATGAGAAGCTGAAGTAAACGCATGTGACGTCAATAAATTGTTGAGACCAGACCGTTTTTCGTAAGTGCGAAACTCGCTGCTTTGAATGCTTATATTTTCTAAATGTGAATTTTGTCAATGTTTTGGAGCACTCTGCCTTATAGATAACCTTAAGACTATCATATTGATGCTAACACCCAAAAAACTTAATTTTGATTTCATGGGGACTTTAAGAGTTCTCCATTGACTGGGCAATGACAATATGAACTTTAAATGAGCTGCTTCTCTGCCTCATGGACTCTTATGTGCCTGGAAGTGGAACTCATGACTTAGGTCAGTGTTTCCTCACTTCCAGATCCTCTGGACCCAACCGCTCTGGCTATTTTCCATTCTCTTATTAACACAACTGATTCAGATCAGCCGCTCATGAGAAGTAAATTCACTGAACTGTTTTTCCGATTGATAGTGTCCCACACGTTTTCCATTGTCGCTCATACTCCCTGAGCACAGGAAATCTGTTGAAGTTTACTTCAATCTGACCATCATTCCGATTTTGCGCTACGCCCGGCGGCCTTTTATTAGCGTCTTCACAACCAGAGAGACACTAGAGAAGTGTGAAGTTGACATATATATCCCCTGAAATAAATACAATTAAATTACATCTCGCACAACTTTAATGCCCTTTGAATGGAACATATGCGCTCCCTTCAAACTGGAATCATGTTGGAATATCCTTTGATGTCCACTTCGCAGGGCATCTACAGTCGAATAGAACAAACGTCTGAAGTGATAAGAGATACATACAAAATTGGCAAAGTGGGGGGGTCGCAAGGACCGTAATTGAGAACCACTGACTTAGGTTATTTGAAATAATTATTTTTTTTTCAGGACTCTGAAGTGTTTCATGACTTGCTCTGATTTATTTCTGGGTGGTGTGATGAAGCGTTACATTGTTCAGGCTGATAACAGAAGCCTGCTGGTTGTCGATCTCCCCACAGGAACAGTACCGAGGAACATGCCCGGTAAGCCGGCACTTAAACCCTGGATTCATTTATTATTTCCTTCTAACTAGCAATATTATGTGAAAGCCATGGAAATCAATTCCATCAGTTGTGTTGTGCAACAGCATTTCATGTCTAGGGGTTTTAACCCATTCTGTGGTTTCCATCAAATTTCCTTTGTTGAGAACCAATACTTAATATGCTGTCAATTTGATTCAAATAATGAAATCTATATGCTTAATGCAATGATCTACTGGTCATTGGAGTTACATTATACGGAGTGTTAAGAGAAGTCAACGATTATAGTGACTTTAAGCCTGTGTAATGGTGGCTTAGCCCACTGCTCCAGTTACTGTGTAGACTCACCATCTGGACCCTAATCCCGTAGAAACACCATCTTTGGACGCCTTTGCATGGCCAGAGAAAGCATGCAAGCAGGCCTGATCATACTTATGCACTTTCATCACCGATTGCAGTTAACTTTACTCTTTTTTTTAAACCTTATTACAGAACATTTTCAGTATTAGGAATTGCGCCCTGGTAAATGCATTTTTAATGCTTGATGAAGTTCAGTGTACAGTGAGGATAGCCTAAATGATACAAAAAATTGAGTGTTTGAGTCAATTTGAGTGTTCAAGTCCTGCATTATGGACAGCAAGTCATATCTGTTTACCTTTATCCCAAGAGTTATATGAGCATACCAACTTGTGAATGGGCTCAGGAAAGTACTGATGAAAGAATGGTTCTTGTTGTTTGTTGATTTTTGACCAATACATTTCCATCACCTTTACTGGATAAGGTTCCAGGTTTTCCATGAACATGGGAACCCTGTTATTTGGAATTTCCCCCAAAAAGGACTTGCCATACATCAAGCATTTTTGCTTTTGATTTGAGAGCCTTCATCTTTTGAGATCTTAGAGATACAGTAGTTTTGACAACACCCCCCCCCCCCTTTCTAGTCATGATTCAGATTCAGTATTTTCAAACATATTTTAGCAGTGTTATACCATAGTGTTATACCAGTGTTATACCATAGTGTTAAATCAGATATGGTACAATGGACACTGTAGAAAAAACTACCTGTAAAGAAAGGGCATCACCGGGGATGAAGAGAACAAGCGTTGCTGTCCTGGCTGCTGTAGATAAGTGCCACTGACCTCATTAACTGCATCCCTGGCAGCACGGGAGCCGCTGTGATCAGGCTGACAGATTGCAAACAGTCTGTCCTCTGACCGTGCCACAGAGTGCGGCTCTTCATTCATGGCTGATTGGAAAAGGCAGCATAGAGCCAAAACTTACTCATAGTGAAAGGGAGACAGAGAGAGAGAAAGTGATAAAGAAAAAGTGCAACAGGCCAACTGACATGTTGGGGAAGCTGGTTGCAAATACACTAAGACTTTGACTTTGATTTTCTGTAAGCCCACATGTCTTCTCTCAAGGACGCTGGCCTTTTTCTTTATATCTCCTTAGTGGGCACAATAAAACAACACCACCCGGATCCCAAGAATAATTTTTATACCTTAGGGTAAAAGCAGTAACTGTTGACCTCAATACAAAGTTGTTTCTGTGAGGCTGCAGGTGCAACTTCTGGCAAAAGACTTAGCAAAGCATCTTCTGATTGTTCCAATGAATTTAATACATCGTTTGAGATTTTTGACCACCTGTGTGCCCGATAATATCCAATTCTTGGAGGGCTTTTTCTCTTCTTAGTACTGCAGGGGTGTCCAGTCCTGCTTCTGGAAGTCCAGCGTCCTGCTGCTGAGTTTTGCTCCAACCAGCTCCAACACACTTGCGTGGTTTCTAGTGCAGTGATCCTCAAATCTGGCTCACGAGATCCACTTTCCTGCAGAGTTTATCTCCAACCCTATAATCAAACAAACCTACCTGTGATTTTCTAATGATCCTGAAGACGTTGATTAGCAAACTCAGGTGTGTTTGATTAGGGTAGAGCTAAACTCTTCGAGTAAAGTGGATCTTGCAGCCCGATTTGAGGGATATGTTTCTAGTATGCCTAGTAAGACCTTGATTAGTTGGTTCAGGTGTGTTTAAATTAGGGTTGGAGCTAAACTCTGCGGGGCAGTTTCCCTCCAGGAACAGGTTTGGACAGCCCTGTATTACTGTATGTGAAAGGAGACCAGTCCTGTTCCTGGAGAGCTAGCTTCCTGCAGATTTCAGGGCTAACCCTTATCAACCACACCTGAACCAGCTAATTAAGATCTTCAGGAACACTTAATGATTACAGACAGGTGTGTTGGAGCAGGGTTGGAACTGAACTCTGCAGAAAGCTCTTCAAGAATAGGATTGTGCTCCCCTGTTGTATGTCAATTATGATACAACTGTCTGTGGAGCAGCAAAGTAACAGCTCGTTAGCGATTGAAGGAAGTGGTTTAGTTCACCTCATGTTTTCAATTATTTTGTTTCAGTTCTTTCTTCCATTCATCTGTTTGTTCATTCATTCATAAAAGGACAATGGGATTATCATTTAGGGTTTTATATATATATATATATCAAACCATGATGTAGGCTACAGTTCCATAACTGATCACTACAGTACTTTTAAAGAGGTTTATACTTAGTCTATAGTTGGATTTCGCTCTAAAAATAGTAGTTGTAGTATTTAAGTAATTTTTTCATTATATATCACATGACGAGGTACAGTATGAATATCATGCAGGTCTGTACCCTCTCTACAAAACATCTCACATCAGATTCCTCCACGCAGGGATTGAAACAGGAGTTTTGCATTAGTCATCCTTTGCGCACACAGACATTAACATACACTTTACATTCTCCTCCTGGCACACATTTAGAAAAAATGCACCGGCTTTATCAGAACAGGAGACGTCTTGTTTCAACAAGCACATTCACGACACAAGTGCTAATGTGCTGAGCGGGTTTGCCACCCAGAGCATTTGCATTTTTGATTGGTGTTTCCTTTTATTGCATTTTACCGCAATTTAACCATTCGTGGTATGTATGTATATCATACTTGTACATTACATGATTCTAGCTAGAGGCCCAATGCTGACCCATTATTTCAGCCATTTTGTTGGATTAAATGCCCAAATGTAAGTGAAATCCAGCTAATATGTTGGGATTGAAATGCGTATTTATAAAAGCTAAAATTGGAAGTAAGCATAGTTGCGTGCACATGGCTGCAACATTTCGCCGGCTGTCCCAGTTGCGAGTGCATGCATGAATGCTCTCACATCCAAACTCACATCATTACCTCTCTGTGTGCATGTGTCTTGAGGGCACCAACTGGCTTTCTGACATGTTATTCTTGTAATTATTCTGTTTTATACAGACTTGATGAAAAGGGGAATACATTTCAACCGAGAGACTAATTAACAGAGCTTCCCAGCAGCTGACAATGATGTGATAAAACCCACTAATTATTTGAAGAGAACATCTTTGGCTTTAATGCTGTTCGCTAGCACCACCTTAACAGATTTTCCTCTTAATTCTTACAGCATATTGTGAGCTACACCACAGTCATTAGACAGTAAATGTTTTAATTGGCGTATGGTGTTGTTGTGCAAATCTGAAGTCATATATGTCAGTCATACCCGTAAATCAGAGTGCTGATGCTAACTGCATCCTCAAAGAAGAATACATTTGTTTTCTGTGAATTGTGTGTCAGTTGGTAGAGATTCTGTTGTACTGTTGGTGAGTTTTTATTTTATTTGCAGTAATTTGAGTTTAGGGTTGTTGAGAAACTTGCAGCAATAGTGTTGACTTCAGTTCATTTTTATACCATCCAAGCAGAACTTTAAGTCAAACTGATCTGTTTTACAAATATATACCATTTGTTTAGAATAATAATTTCTATATTTTTATGTTATTCCAGTCTATACAGTTCTAAAGTTAATTAAAAAAAAACATTAAAATGAAATGTAATGCTGTCATTTGTAATGTATTTAAAGCACTTGCTTATGCAAAATAAATGTTATCACATGGTTATTTAATATATCACTCAGTGTTATTTTAGTTTTTTTTTGTACTTTTATAGTATTCAGTAATATTTTAGTAATACTAGTTTGAGTTTTCATTTTAATTTGATAATTTGTATGTGTATCTATATATATTTATACAACAGTTCGTTCTGGTTCTCAAATCTCTACAGGAACGCCCTTTCACCGTTTATATCACTCTGCTTCCCGTATTTCTCACAGCGAGTGTCATGGCGGATGCCCAAATCCACTAAAATTTTAAAATAATATTGTTTTTGTGTAAGAGAATGTAGTTTTAAGAGTTTTTTAGGCGAGAATGAACTTGTTTAGACTTCAAATATGCGGTTTGTTAATAAAGATAACGTCTAATTGAAAATTTGCTTCAACGTTTTTGGAGATGTGAGCTCCAGGGCATCAGCGGCCGTTCAGCGCTCATGAACCTGCCGAGAGCAGCCTCACCTCAGCCAGATATTCTGGAATTTGCCGCTGGCTCAGATGTCTCTATAGTGGTTAAACATGAGATATAATTTGTTTTGGGTAATTCTTGTCAGGCCCCTGGATTGGTTTTGCTGTGTTTTTCCTCCCCATGTGTTCCGTGTCCCCGTTAATTAGTCATTCCATGCACCTGTGTTCCCCTGATTGTCCTGTGTGTGTGTTCTTGATGGTGATTCAAGTGACATTGTTCTGCCATTAGATGGCGACAAGAGACTGTTTTACGAGTCCGCAGTAAAGACTTTTATATTGAAAGAGACTGAAACAGAAGTTATTTTTACTTTTAATAATGACTTTTAAGACTCTGTTAACAAATGCAGTGAGCAGCACTGTCATCGGAAATCACCCTTCACAGATGAAAGCTAGAATGACAAAGATATTGCTTTCCTCAGCAGACATACAAACTAATGTTTTATTGTGAATATGAGATTGAGCTGAAGAATGAATGCTGTTCAGAATGCGGTAATCACACTCGCTCAGTCCATCTCTCTCTCATAATACTCGACTCCTCACAATATGCTGCTTTTAATACAGTAATACAATAATCTTTTAATGAAGCAACTCAACGTTCCATTGTTACTGGTTCTAAAGTGACGTTTTCGAATTAGTAACAGATCTTGAGCTCAGCTGTTAAACTGTCAAACAGATATGTTAATCTGTGGCGGAAGGAAGTAGTTCTGCACTAAAGCGTTTTTAAAGACACTTTGTTGTTGTTTTTTTATGTATTTACACACTCGTGCCGTCGAGCTGTTTTATAAACGCAATATCACACTCGTAGATGTTATCACGGCCGAATCACAGCCGTGCCGATATACAACCATATCACACTGCTACTCATGTGATATTGCTACCGCCCTTTATTTTATTTAAGTTTTAGTATTTTATAATTTCAACTATTTAATTTTATTTTAGGTTTTTAATTTTAAGCAACAATAACAACATTGATTTTAAATAGATTTTAATTTAATTTATCTAAAAATAGAAAACATATAATCATTGTAATGAATTCACAATATTACTGCTTTTGAATGTATTTAAAAATGACCAAAAAGACAAATTTCTTTCCTTTTCCTCCCCCTTTTTTTTTTTTTTTTAAAAACAAGCTTTTTTTTGCAAGCTTTTGAATGGTACTGTGCAGTGATATAAATGACTCATCCAGTGACATAAGATTTTGGTCATTCCGCCCACCAGTGCTTGCTATTTGTCTCAACATCAGAAGCGACTTCATTCACACAACACCTCACAGGGCATCATTGTTTGATGTGAATGTGAGAATTAAGCATTGAAATGAATATGTGGACACTTCGGTCCCTTGTGATTGTGACTGGTGATATCATGACACTGCGGGATGAGTGAGTTCGCACTAGAGGCAAGAAAGAAGATATCAGTGTAATCACACACTAGCTTCTTTTACATACTGCCCCATCCTTCACACCATGCCACATGACTCTACTGTGCCTCATGATGCTACAAGACCATGCTTTGTCCTCAGCAAGGCCTCTGTTGCCTACTGCTTCACCACAAGACCCAGTGACAGAGATCAAGTGATTGGGAAAACTGTTTTTAAAGGTGACATATCATGAAAATCTAACTTTTCCAGGTTTTAAGTGCTATATTCAGGTCTCCAGTGCATCTACCAACCAAGAAAACGTGAAAAAGGTACCCCAGTAACTTTGTTTTGTAAGCCTTTTTCTGCAAGCGTCTGAAAAAATTAGCGCGTCTGATTTCGCTCCCCTAGTGATGTGGCAAAGGGATCTCATTATAATATTAGCACCCCTTAATCTGTAAGTTTCTACCCACAGCGCCATCATTTTGATTTCGCGAGCGACAACGGTGTACCAGCTCTAACGCCATGGTGAAAGTTTGAGCAAAACATGCTAACTGTTCTGTCTTTGCCTGCACTGACGAGCACAGAACACTATTTAGAGTCCCATCCTCAGAGGAGACAAGCAGTGGATTTATTGATTTATTTACTGTATATTGCTGCTGCCACACAGATCTAAAATAAACATGCAATTTATTTCCCAGCTGTTTACCTTCACAGACATAACCAACTGTTTTTGTAACTTGTGTGTTTTTATGTAAACTTGTGTGTGAAAGAAAACTTAGTTTAGTACTCACATGTTGTGACAGCCGCTTCTGTCGTGTGCTTTTCAGATGTTTGCACCGAAAACCCCGTAGAATCAGAGGTTTAAACTAATATGGTTTAAAACGCATGATAATCAGACAAACAGATGTTTTTAGCAGTTATGAGCTGTATTTTTGGCGCAGCTCTATTCTGGAAATGGGGGTGGGGAGCAGTAGCTCATGTGCATTTAAAGAGCCAGGTACGAAAAACAGCGTGTTTCTGCTTCCACTCAAAATAGGCATTTTCTAAATTATATAATAAATTATCTGTGGGGTATTTTGAGCTGAAACTTCAGACACATTCTGGGGACACCAGAGACTTATATTACATATTGTAAAAAGTGGCATAATATGTCTCGTTTAAGGGTATTTAATGGCACCGATTTCATGTTATTACACAGCACTGTGGAATACTTTAATCTGATTGGTAAATCACAGCATGTAACAGTCAAATATTGTTTTATATTGAATGTTAAACTGTATAATTGACCATCATCATCTATTTATTTATGTATTAATTTTAGCAGAAGCTACGTTCTGCAATAACATGTATTAAATTTTTTTTTCTGTGGCGGCAACCTCCATGCTCAAGGGGATGATAGAGTTCCCTTCAGATGCCAGTGGGGTTCAACTAGATGTGTTATGATTTAAGTAGCTAGCATGCTCGGCAACATTTTCTTCAAACTGTCCCTCTGACAGTAGTTGACCTGAAAGAGAAAACTGACAGTACATTTGATGCTAATTCTTGCTAATAACGCTAATAATGAACTACGAACAGTACATGAAAAGAGTATTATGTCCGAACTTATAGTATTGTTAAAACAGGCTAATTGTCAATAGAGTAGCGATGTATGAAGCACCGCTTAAACAGAAGTCACTCTCAAAGCAAGCAGCTTTCTGTTGGTTGATGCAGCGATTTCTCGCAACCAACTTAAACATGAGTGCAATCTATGTTGGGAACTTTTTTCACTCTCACGCTAAACTCCCAAAACGCATCTCAAAACGCGTAGAGTCCTATTAAAATGACTGGATTTCGTCGACCAATGGTAAGTTTGACCACACCTTTAGTCATGTGACACTGAGAACATGGCATATGTAGTACACATTCATACTATATAAAACAGTTTTTTTAACAGTTGTGAAGTTCATACCTCGTCAAATGTAGTACCTACACAGACAGTATGCAATTTCAGTCTCAGCTGATGAATTTATAATGTAGTGTTATCATGATGTTTTGTTCTAGCTAATCAAAAGCTATCCATAGCAGTTAGCACTAGTTAATAGGCTAATAGGCCGTTAGCACTGAGCTATAAGGCTAAGCGGTTCATTTGCTGACCAAAGGCTAACTGAAAATGTGAAGAAAGAAGAATGTGTATTTGGAACTCTTTAGTTTAATATGTGGTATGTAATTGGAATTTTTTATTAATTTGTTTTCTTTTGTAGTCATGGCCTAGCGGTTAGCGCACATTTTTTTATATTAAAGCCCAAGAGTTTTTACACATACTTGAGGGTCTGCATACAGTGCACATGACAAAAATTTAGTTGCCAGAATAGTATGCGTGTACTGTCTGCACAACACCCGATTTTTTTGCGTACTTTGTACAGGTTGCACGTGTGCATTGAATTTGTTTTGCACTAACCAGTTATTCCACAATGTGGCAGCACTGGCCCGTTCCATTGTTTCGGAAGAACAATAACAACATTAAACAATGCATTGACAAGTGCTTGTGTGAGAGGGTTATGAGATAGCAGCAACTTTAGATTAAAAGAGTACAAAGACATTTTTATCACTCATAACTTCAAGAGAAAAATACAGCAGATGCTGGACAAAGATGAAGCTTTCTATAACGTATGTGTCGACCGCCTGCATTTGCACACAATATCAAATGGAATATACTTTGAAAGGCTATGTGTTTGACTGTAAATGAAGTATACTTTGGGCTTCGCTGTTTTGGGTTATGAAGGAATGCAGGGATACAGTTTTGGAGGCCACAAGTTAGCATTTTAGCACTTCCATTGCCATCGTCCTGAAGTCATTGGGTTTGTTTGAATGGGTTTTTTGATAAAAGCCTGTAATACGGTCTGTGTTGAAAGGTCTAGATTATATCTTATATATAGATATATCTATAATATATTATATTATATATAATAGTACTTTTTTTTTTAACACTTTATGTTTTCTTATTTTTATGACATAAAATACATCAGTAATACCACCTTGAAATTGTTTTATATCTTTTACTTGTCTTGAAAAAAGGCGATAACAAGTGGCTAAATGAGACTACAGAGGTTTGTTGGGGACATTAAATGTCATCACACCAAACGCATCTACCTGTAGTCATCTACTAATCTGCTTTTCCAGCCTAGTTGTGTCTTAAGCTATTCTAACTCAAACTTTCAGGGAATATGTTTTTAAATAAAGATTTGTGAGAAGCTTAATGGTGGTGACGTTGAAGTCATGTGACCCATTGTGTAGTTCATTTTATAGCCCACGTTTAGCTTTTTTTATATTTAGGTTTCAAAATTGATAAAAGTTGTTCATTTGTAAAGATTATCATGACAAACAAGACATATAAGTATCATAAACTTATGTTGGTCACAGAGCTTATTTTGTGCAATAATCCAAAATCCAATTGGGATTTTGTCGAAGGAACCAAAGTGATGCGAACTTCTAGTTTGGCCTACAAAAATATCACTGCAGCACTCTATAAATCCAGCTCATTACATTTCCTCTGCTTTCGGTTCATTTTCAGTCTCTACTGTCTTCTAAAATAATTTGGCATAAACTCAAACATCCCGTTTTTCTTCACAAGTTGCCTTAAATAACCAATCTTATTTTAAAACCAAATCACTGATACAAATGGCGAACATCTGATACACCCACATCCGAAATACAAACCTGCTCGTACAGGTCGAGCCCTCGAGAGATGCAGCTCATGGGGGATCAATAGCTCTGAGGACGGCAGTGTGGGATCGGTTTATCCATGTCCCCTCCCCCCACAACCCAACAACAAAAGCGATATTCAACAGCAGTCAGTCCAGAAAGCTTGCATGGCACATTCCACCTCACGGCTGACTCGGATTCCTGTAATGTCACTGCGTCAGGTGGGGTGTATCGACTTGTTTCACCACAAATTTAGCCATAAGTGTTCATGCCGTGTTCTCCTGCAACTCCTACTTTCCATTTTATCATGGATGCTAAAGGCTTTTTTATTTCTATACAGAGAAATGTTATGCAAAATCAATAATGCATGTTGGGAGTAAGTTACAGTACAGATTCATCAGCGCATCACATGCACATGCATTCGCTCGGCCTCTTGCAGCCACTGCTGTGTGTCCGTGAGCGGATGTGTGTATTCTCTCGCTCAGGCGAAGCA
This sequence comes from Sinocyclocheilus anophthalmus, assembly GCA_018155175.1. Lineage (NCBI taxonomy): Eukaryota > Metazoa > Chordata > Actinopteri > Cypriniformes > Cyprinidae > Sinocyclocheilus > Sinocyclocheilus anophthalmus. The sequence continues at coordinate 28,835 of JADLZN010011856.1, forward strand.
TATCCAGGTCAGTACGTTGATCAGATTAACTGATTCTAACAAGACCCTGAGGGAAGGTGCTTCCTCCTGTTAAACTGTGCTAATTTGCAGTGTTTTCCCGACCTCACTCGTAGTAGAAGTAGTTTGTATAGTAGAGCAACTTTAGGCCCGTCGTCCAAGCAATTATTTTTTTTTATTAGGGAATGTACGATCACTCAACTAACTATCGATTAATTCCACAATTTGTTTCACAATTCGATTAGTTTCATGATTTTTTTTTTTACAAAATGAGATTTAAGACAAATTATAAATTAAATGTGTCCTTTTATTATTGCTTGGACAAAATGCTGCACATTTCTTTGTAAAATTGAAATATAACACTATAATAATATACTAATATAACACTTGCATATTATTGCTCTTTTGTTGGTTTTGATTGCTTCTATTGTCCTCATTTGTAAGTGCTTTGGATAAAAGCGCCTGCTAAATGACAAAATGTAAATATAATGTAAATAACAAAACTAAATTGAAATTTTAAAGCAAACCCCAAATCAAATACATAAGTAACACAAATAAAATAAATCTCTTCATATAAACAAACTAAGGCTTTGTCTGTGCTCTTTCCATTTAAAATTTGAGGCAACCACTGCTTTTTAATCGTGATCCAAACAAAGATGCAGCATACATTCAGCATGAGTTGTTTTTAATCTAAATTAGATTGTATCATTTCTAAATTTGAAGCATAAACAGAATGGTTTGACTTCAGTTTTATGCATAAAAAATATCTGCATGAAAGCAGAGCTGAATGAGACGCAGATTCACTCTCTGCCAGCAGGTGGTGCTTTAAGCGTTTCCTTGGTTTCCGCTGTAATCAAAGCAGCGCTGCTCTTATGAACTTTAATATGCATTATACAGAGGCAAGATGAAAAGAAAATATACCATCTAAACTGTTTTTCTAAAGACAGTAAGTTCCCCTCATACATGCATTCATATAAACTCCTACACTTAATTGAATCGCGATTTGTTTAGCATATCAACTGATTTGAATCGTCACATATTTTAATCGATTTTCAACCAGCTCACGGTTAATCGTTACATCCCTATATTCTACATATGACTGTTTTCAGTAATTAAAACAACATCCTTCCTTATAGGGCGAATGCATGATAAAGCATGTTATATGAAGGAGGCTGTTTTATTCAGATTTAACAACTAAAAGTGGCTGTTTAAGTACATATTTAAAAAGAAAAGTTGTGGAATATCAAACTTTTATAGAATTCTTTATTTATTGTTCTTACAATAAAAAAAATGGTAACACTTTAGATTAGGGAACACTATTTACAATTAACTAGTTTCTTATTAACATGCATATTACTTGCATATTGGCTGCTTGTTAGTACTTATAAAGCACATATTACTGCCTTATTCTGCATGACTGTATTGTAGATCTCTTAACCATACACACACACACACACAGACATACATAATATGCACGAGAGTTCTGTAGATGTTTTTTAGATAATATAAATTAACCACAATCTATCATTGGTTGATATTTATATATACAGTCTAGCGTGCTCTCGGGAGCTTTTTGTGTTGGCGGACGGCGCTTCAGCGGTGGCGGTCCTGTGTCGAGTGGGTTGTGCACTTCAGGCTGCACTACCCCCTGTCGTACTTTAAACGGCCATTTCCCCTGTGCGTCTCAGCACGTAAAAGAGCATTTCCCTAAAAGAGACAATTTCTCTAAAAGAGTACAATAAGCGGGTGCGTCTTTGTAAAGACGACGGATTGTCTTTTTAAAGATGCCATTTCGGCCATGCGTTTCTGGGTGCGGTCGTTACCTGGCACCGGGTGATGGTAACGATCGCTGCCTCAATTGTCTGGGCATTAAACACGCTGAGGTGGCGTTCGCGGATGAGTCATGTTCACATTGCTGGAAGATGACCATCTCGGAGCTGCGGGCCAGGCGCCGTTTCCTCCAGGGGGTGAAGCTCTGTTGCCTCTGTCGCGATCTAGTGTTCTTCCTGGTGGTAGCCAGGCGTGGACTACTTTGGGCAGTAGCACGGGCGGTCTGAGGGTTACAGTGGTGGCAAACCCCTCAGGGAACCAACCCTCAACCCGTCCGCCGGCCGCAGCGCCCCAGCCTGCTCGTTGCCGAGGGCGGTCCCCTGCTCCCGCGCCGCATCTGCACAAGCCTCCAGCAAGTGGCACCGTGGAGCTGGGCGCAGGCAGGCCGCCCCACCCATCCAGGCCCCCGTCAAACCTGGCGGTGAGCGAAAGAGCAAGAGGCCCCGGGACGGGTGACCCAGAGAGGGAGGAAGCTGTTATTTGGGGGATGGTGAAGGCACCTCTTTCTCCCCCGGAGGAGGGCTGGGTGGAGAATATGAAAAATCTCGATGAGAGAGCGGTTTTCTCTGTCCCTGGGTCCCAGGAGGGCACGGAGAGTCGCGAACAGACCAGCACCGGACCACACTCATCCTCCTCCATCGCCAGCAGGCAGCAGCGTGCGGTTCAAGAGCGTCAACAAAGGCCCTACTCACGCACACTCTGCCAAACTGTGGAACCAGGTAAGGACGAAGGACGAGCATATCAGTATGAGGTCCGCCCCCGGGATCTTCCTGTTTGTCCCGGATCTACTGACTTAGAGACGGGGCACTCTGTGGCACCCGCATCCAGACCTCTGGAAACTTCATGTCTGGTCCCTGGACGGGTCGCGGAGGTTCTTGGTGACCTACCCCAAGAGGTAGTTGACACCATCACTTCGGCGAGAGCACTGTCTACGAGACCCGCTTACACCTTGAAGTGGAACCTGTTAGTCGAGTGGTGTTCTTCCTCACTGGGAGATTTACCCCTTCCGCCCCCTTAAGGAACCTACGACCATGTCATGCTTTCCTTATTGCAGCAAGGTTGGAGGAGGCTGTCTCCTTCACCCTTAAAGCCTATGTCCCTGCGATTGCTGCTCACCATGACCCGTGTAAGGGAAGCCGGTAGGGAAGCATGATCTGGTCATCAAGATTCCTTAGGGAGGCGAGAAGTTTGGTGAACTACATAAAAATATCTGCACTAAACGGAACAACATAAATGAATGAGACGCAGATTCACTCTCTGCCAGCAGGTGGCGCTTAATGCGTTTTCTTGGTTTCCGCTGTAAACATAGCAGCGCTGCACTTATGAACTTTAAATATGCATTATACAGAGGCAAGATGAAAAGAAAAAAATGCCATCTAAACTTTTCTAAAGACAGTAGGTTCCCCTCAGACATACATTCATATGAACTCCTACCCCTAATTGAATCACGATTTGTTTACCATCTCAACTGATTTGAATCGTCACATATTTTAATCGATTTTCAACCAGCTCACGGTTAATCGTTACATCCCTATATTCTACATATGACTGTTTTCAGTAATTAAAACAACATCCTTCCTTATAGGGCGAATGCATGATAAAGCATGTTATATGAAGGAGGCTGTTTTATTCAGATTTAACAACTAAAAGTGGCTGTTTAAGTACATATTTAAAAAGAAAAGTTGTGGAATATCAAACTTTTATAGACTTCTTTATTATTGTTCTTACACATTAAAAAAAATGTTTGGTAACACTTTAGATTAGGGAACACTATTTACAATTAACTAGTTTCTTATTAACATGCATATTACTTGCATATTGGCTGCTTGTTAGTACTTATAAAGCACATATTAATGCCTTATTCTGCATGACTGTATTGTAGATCTCTTAACCATACACACACACACACACAGACATACATAGATATGCACGAGAGTTCTGTAGATTTTTTTAGATAATATAAAATATAATACACAATCTATCATTGTGTTGATATTATATATATATACGAGCCGGTAGGAAGCCTGATCGGTCACTCCCCCACGGGGGGGGGGTGGGGGGGGCCCCGGCCTAAGATTCCCTAGGGGGGCGAGAAGGTTAAATCCTCTACGGCCCCCCTCTATACCCTCTTGGTACCTGAGTCTGGTGCTCACGGCACTAAAGCAGGGCCCATTTGAGCCTTTTGTAGTCAGTTGAGCTAGAGTTTCTTTCAATTAAAACTCTGCTCCTTCTTACACTGGCCTCCATCAAGAGGGTAGGGAACCTGCACACATTTTCAGTCGACGATTCGTGCCTAAGTTTGGGCCGGCTGACTCCCAAGTATCCGATGCCCCCCCGGCTTAGTGCCCCGGTTCCCCACTAATCCCTTCAGGGATCACGTGGTGGACTGCAAGCGCTGCCCACGGAATAGGCAGACCCACCCTAGCCTTTGCTTTGTCCTGTTGAGACTTCAGAGGCTACGTAGGCAGGACACAAAGCTTTACGACCTGCTGGCAGAAGGGGAATGCCGTCTCTAAGCAGAAGATGGCCCACTGGACAGTGGATCCCATCACCCTGGCTTATCAGGCACAGGGTGTGCCCTGCCCGCTTGCTAGAAACTTCTCCAGAGTGTCCGTACTGTAGACCCTGTCGAGCTCCTCCGTCCCCTCGGCAGCCAGACATGGTGGAGTGTTCGGCGCCAGGCCTTCACTCGACGAATCCTCGAGAACCGGTAGAAGGCTGGCTTCCATATGTGAGACCTAAGTGGATCCCATATTTGTAAGGTCCACGGTATAGCCTCAGAGCCCGTGTTTCCCCTGCAGACTTCTGCCATTTCCAAGAGGGTTACAATCACCTACAATTTTCCATATGCACCTAAACGGATGTTCATATGTGAATTTGCTTCCGAAACCTCCTTCGGGAAGGATGGGGCTTCCGCAGTGTCCCTGTTCCAAGTGAACGGGTACGTTTTCCCAGTGTTATCCAGTCTCACTGAGTGGGTAGTGCTATGACAACAGTGACTGGTCTTCTTGTTGCGAGCCCCGGCCTACACCACAAAGGGGAGCAAGCGGCTCGCACAGGACACTGGAAGGGGCAGCATCCATGGCGCTTTAGTAGGGATCCCAATTCGTCGTCACCGATGTGACTCGGAGTGACTGACTGAAAGGGAACGTCTCGGTTACGTATGTAACCCTCGTTCCCTGAAGGAGGGAACGGAGACGTCACGTCCCATTGCCATGGCTGCTGTACCACCACTAAGCGGCCGGGTCACCGGCTCGGCTCCTCAGCGAAAACCTGGTATGCATTGCACCGGCTGCCTTTTTATGCTCACGCTGTGATCAGCGGCAGCTGGATGCAATTATTGCATGCCAATGTGCATTGGCTCGGTTTTTTTTACACTCGAAGTAGATTGGTCTCTCTAAGCGAGATCCCAATTTCGTCGGTCTTCCGACGTGACGTCTCCGTTCCCTCCTCAGGGAACAGGGTTACATACGTAACCGATACGTTTGTGATTCTATATACAGATAGCAAAGAATTAGATTTTGTTAGTTACAAATACTATTTTATTTAGTATAAAATTTTATTTATATATATCATATATATAAATGTGTATATGTGTATATAATTAGATATATATATCTAAATGAGAGATAGAGGCCATATATAATATAAAAGTGATATATAAATACTGAAATAAACTAATACTTGTATAAGTAAATTTAAACAATGTATATTTCAAACATTTTGTAGTTTTATTTAAAGAATAAATAAAAAAGAAATAAATATATGCAAAATACCGAAAAATATGAAATCTACAGATAAAAACATTGTCTGTTGCCAATAAATAAATAAAAAGGCATCTTGGAACGTTGTATGTTGACTTATTTGACTGAAGAGCTCCTGTAGTACACAAGTGCCTTTCACATGCAGTCACGACTGGACATTCAAACGTGCTCTGTTTATATAACACATGCTCTCTCTATCACTCTCCTTCACTTTAACTCTAAACGCACTCTACTGTTTACCTGTGAAACCGACAGGCTGCTATGTTTGTGCTGTGTTTCATGTTCTGTCCATCAGAATTTCCCCTCGCTAATCCAACATAATCCTTTATAATGCAGCTTTTGTTCTGATCCGTACTGCCATAAGACATCGCCGTTCACTCAAATGAAATGGGAAGGAAAATCAATTAAACCAATCAGTCTTACCAAAGCAGTGACTTCCATTTGTTAACTTATTGACCCCTTCATTTGTTTGAGATTTTGACGTTTTTAGATGTTAAAAGGACCAAAACCCAACACACACACACACAATATACTGTATATACAGTGGGGCAAAAAAGTATTTAGTGAGCCACCAATTGTGCAAGTTCTCCCACTTAAAAAGATGAGAGAGGCCTGTAATTTTCATCATAGGTATACCTAAACTATGAGAGACAAAATGAGAAAAAAAAATCCAGAAAATCTTATTATAGGATTTTTAAAGAATTAATTGGTAAATTCCTCTGTAAAATAAGTATTTGGTCACCTACAAACAAGCAAGATTTCTGGCTCTCACAGACCTGTAACAACTTCTTTAAGAGGCTCCTATGTCCTCCACTCGTTACCTGTATTAATGGCATCTGTTTGAATTCATTATCAGTATAAAAAACACCTGTCCACAACCTCAAACAGTCAAACTCCAAACTCCACCATGGCCAAGACAAAAGAGCTGTCAAAGAACACCAGAAACAAAATTGTAGACCTGCACCAGGCTGGGAAGAATGAATCTGCAATAGGTAAGCAGCTTGATGAGAAGAAATCAACTGTGGGAGCAATTAAAATGGAAGTCATACAAGACCACTGATAATCTCCCTAAATCTGGGGCTCCACGCAAGATCTCAACCCATGGGGTCAAAATGATCACAAGAACTGAGAGCAAAAAACCCAGAACCACACGGGGGGACCTAGTAAATGACCTGCAGAGAGCTGGGACCAAAAAGTAACAAAGGCTACCATCAGTAACACACTGCGCCGCCAGACTCAAATCCTGCGCAGTGCGAAGGGTCCACCCTGCTTAGCCAGTACATGTCCAGGCCCGTCGAAGGTGCATAGAGAGACATTTGGAGATCCGAGAAGAGATGGAGAATGTTCATATGGTCAGATGAAACCAAAATGAACTTTTTGGTAAAAACTCAACTTGACGTGTTTGGAGGAGAAAGAATGCTGAGCATCCAAAGAACACCATACCTACTGGGAAGCATGGGGGTGGAAACATCATGATTTGAGGCTGTTTTTCTGCAAAGGGACCAGGAACGACTGATCCGTGTAAACGAAAGAAGGAATGGGGCCATGTATCGTGAGATTTTGAGTGGAAACCTCCTTCCATCAGCAAGGGCATAGAAGATGAAACATGGCTGGGTCTTTCAGCATGACAATGATCCCAAACACACCGCCCAGGGAACGAAGGAGTGGCTTCGTAAGAAGAATTTCAAGGTCCTGGAATGGCCTAGCCAATCTCCAGATCTCAACCCCATAAATCTTTGGAGGGAGTTGAAAATCCAAGTTGCCCAGCGACAGCCCCAAAACATTACTGCTATAGAGGAGATCTGCATGGAGGAATGGGCCAAAATACCAGCACAGTGTGTGAAAACCTTGTGAAGACACAGAAAACGTTTGACCTCTGTCATTACCAACAAAGGGTATATAACAAAGTATTGAGATGAAATTTTGTTATTGAACAAATACTTATTTTCCACTATAATTTGCAAATAAATTATTTAAAAATTTTACAATGTGATTTTCTGGATTTTTTTTGTCATTTTGTCTCTCATAGTTGAGGTAAACCTATGATGAAAATTACAGGCCTTCTCTCATCTTTTTAAGTGGGAGAACTGCACAATTGGGTGGCTGACTAAATAGTTTCCCCATGTATATATATATATATAGATATATATATATTATCTATATATATATATATCTTAGGATAGCCGGTATCAAAATTTTCAGTTGGTGATACATTGCTAAGGCTTTTGACCACGGTGAACGGTATTACACGGTATTGCAATTAGTTGTTAAAAAAAGTGCGGGTCATAATACAGTATTAACCGTATTTCTGTATAGAACAAAAATAACTGAAACATTAAATGCAATAAGCGAGTACAGAAAAATGTATTAAAGTTAAGACGTTAGTACACGGATTAAAGGCAAAAGAACTATAAAGAACATAGGTGTCACTTACAATAAAATTACAAGGAGCAATAGCTACATTTGCTACAGAGATTATTCTTGTTAAAAGATACAAGTAATGGTTCGTTAGTCCTAAATAACACAAGTTGCAATTCGAGTATTTAACACGTGTAATTACATATGGGAATCCTAAGATTAAGAAGTTTCAGAAGGATTGATGGCAGTTATTGGTTAACTAATAAAAAAATAACTGATATAACTAGAGAAGCCCTAAGTGTAAAGTGTGAGGGGGGGGCTCGAACAACAAGGAATCAAAAAAACTTGTTTCAAAACATATCTAGGGGAATATCGTTATAGTCTAGTTGTAGTCCAGATTAAAATGTAAAGTTAATAGCCTATTAAGTCTAAATATTTAGGTATTTGGCACTGTGATGAACACCATAGCAAATACACAAATCTGAATGACTGTTTAAATCATTTAAACACGATTCAGAAACAAAGTATGCAGCTGCTTTGTTTACAGGGTTTCGCGCCAGGGAGGTTACAGGTAAACTGAGAAAAAAAAAAAAGAACGGAAAAAGGGCTGCATTTCAGCAAGTTTAGCAGCCATCTGCTGTCAGATAGTGAAAGGCGTATTCAGCCAGCGGATTCTCACAGGTTCGCGCCATGTGCTTCTCGGTCCGCGCGGGTTAGGCAGATGTGCGCACGCGATCTTTCACGCAGCATACGAGGCGGTGAGTGTGTTGGCATTTTGACCAGTTGATGGGAAAAGGTATTCTTAAATGCATGTCAAAGTTTGAATAAGTTGTAATATATAAATATAGAAGTGCCCACAATACACATTCGTTGCAGATTCATACCCGTAGGATATATCACCATTATCCGAATACCGGCACAAGTATAATATGATATATATATAGATATATCACAGATATCTATATATATATATATAGATATGTATGTGTATATATATATATATATCTAGTAAATAAAGATGTAAGAATAAATGTAAATGATTTTGGGCTGTTTTTAATTTCCATATTAAGAACAGCACTTGCCATAAATTTTGCATAAAGATATGCAAAGTACATTGAGTGGGTTGCAACTGTTTCTGAGCACAGCCCATATGTGCAGTAGCAAAAAAGCATTTAATTTGTGTAATCATGCATAATTTCAAATACTCAATTAGTAAAGCTTTTGATCCCTTGAAGGGAAATTTGAATAGATGGAAGAAAATAAGAAGTGAAAAAACATCAAATGCTTCAACATCTGCTTTACAGCATCATTGCGGTCTATCTAGCAATAATATTTGAGGTTGTTAAAAAGTTATTTTTTTTAATGAATGCACGGTGCCATTTTGAATTCCTCTTTAGCGTTCTTATGTTGGGAATTTTCTATTTGAAATCTCATTGAATTAGTGTCAGAGTTGAACTGAACTGCGTGCTGACTAGAATTATCACAGTTTGATTGAACCGGTTTGACGGTCACGTGGTCTGACCATATGGAGATCTGATCCCTTTCACCACACAGCCAACGATCCAGAGTTGGCACAGGAAGAGCCCTAAAGCCTCATCTCAGGCTAAGAGTTGTTTTGTTAATGCTTCAATAGATACCGTTTTGTATCTAAAGAGTGTTGGTACAAGTGCATCCCTTGCGGGCTTGAATTGATAATACTGTATCTATGGTTCTATAAAGAACAAGAACAATCTATGGAAACTTTTCATTCCACAAAAGGTTCTTTACAGTGGAAATGGTTCTTTAGATTATTAAAATGTTCTTCATACTAAGAGAAAAAAATTTTCTTTTAAGAACTCTTCACTGAAAGGTTCTTTGGGGAACCAAAAATGGTTCTTCTGTGGCATCACTGTGAAAAAAACATTTTGGAAGCTTTATTTTTTAGAGTTGCATACATGTGAGGACAAATTCTTAATCATTATTTTTCAAACATTTTTAGAAATGTTTTTTTATGGTGAAAAATATTTTTTACAAATAGTTTGAATTATTCATTCATAAATATCATTAGTATTTTTAGGAGTTGCACCACATGACATTTAACAACATGAGTTGACTTGGCATTCAGTCATGAGGGTCTTCAGGGGTCCTCTCTATGATATAATTTCCTGTTTTAATGTTATTTTATGTATCTTTATTTTTTTTTTTGAGTGGTTTTGAATGTTACGCCACATGTTGACATTTGTAGGTTGCACCACATGACTTGGATTTGGCAGACAGAGGTTTTCAAATGTTAATAAGTTATGAAGCAGTATATAATTTTTTTCAAAAAAATAATTATAAAGTTTGTTCAACAGCAGATCTTCTGTCCAAAATTTCAGTTGTTTTAATTTTTCTTGTTTTAATTAATCATTGTGATATCAGTTTGTGAGGTTATGCCACCCCAATTTTTTATTATTTAAAATACTTTATGTAAAAATAAAAGTTTGTGTGTATTAAGTCATTTTATGTATGATTTGCAGGGTATTTGGGATATAATGAATAGATTAATAGAAAATAAGAAAAAATTATGAGCATTATTGTTCTAGCAAAATAAAAACCTAAAGGTCCAAGTTCGTAGTTACTGAAGTTATAGGTTCGAAAGGGTGCGAAAGTTAGCCCGAATTTTGCGGCGTGAGCTCAGAAAGCTGCTCGGTGTTGAAAGGGCTTGCATGTGGTCATAATTTGAATTAAACAAACAAAAAACAAACAAACAAACACGAGCTTTCTATTTTTTCTATTCTATCTACTTGTTTTTCTTTTGTGTGTGAGGAGTACATGTATGTAGTGGTAAGTGTGTGTGTGGTATAATATATATATATACACCTTGCTACGTGTACTGCGTTAGGCAACCGAGATGTCCTTGCACTTATATAATGTTGCTCTATTTGTTAGTTGTGAGCTTTATTTCCTCATTTGTAAGTCGCTTGGAATAAAAGGTCGCTAAATGAACGAAATAAATAAATAAATAAAAATAACCTTTTGGACCTTTTTGTCTGTGAAATTTTGGCAAATTTAGCCATATTTAGCTTTACAAAATGAATATTACATTCAATGGCATTTGCATTTAATGTGGAAGTCAAAACCTTTGAAATGGGTTCGTTCAGGAGGCTATTCTTTGGGGGGTACACTAATTGAGTGTTTAGACTAGTTAGCTGGGATAATCCAAACGTTGGGCCCCTGCATGCTAAAATCACAAATACAGTGAGTTTCCAACACCGTACAAGAATATCTGAAACCAACAACTCTGCAGCCCCCCTCCGAAAACGTGAGAGATGCGGTATAAGGCCGAGCTGAATAATAGTATCCACTTTTTATCTCAGACCCACTGAATCCCTCTCTCTCCTGCTGACCTCCACCTTCCCTTTCTCCAAATGTAATTGAAATAATGTCTTGATTAAATCTGGGACGGCCTCCACACAGAAATCAAATTTAATAAAGTGCAAATGCACCAGAGCCGTTTATGAAAACAATACAAAAATTGAGTTGGAGAATGTTTTTCCAAGCCAAAAAAAAAAAGAGTTGGTATTAAAATTTATGTTCAGTCTACAGGATCACTGGTGCCTGCATCCAATGCTACAACAAAACAGACAATACGGCATGAATGAAGTCAAGTCGTCCAGTCCAACGCAGACACAGTGATTAACGCCTTCACGGATTTCAGTATTCTTCAAAAATCCCTTGCTCTCAGGCTAAAAGACAAAACCGTTCTCCGCCCTAATCCTACTGTCTCCTCTTCACAGCAGCTCTAAACCAAGCAGGGGAAAGCATGACGTATTTTTTTATGATTCGGCCCACCTCTGAGGTTGAGAGAGCCAGACTGACTGGTGCGCTGCTGAAAGTACATAAGAGTTTGATGAAGGGAAGGTCTGAGAGGCCGTACCTCTTCTGGTGAGGGATGGATTTGAAAGCAGCTCTAAATGAGGAACACTGGCTTTTGTTTGCAGCAGGATGGATTAAGGCTTCGTTCATCTGGCATTGTATGTTATTCTGCCTGACAGTGCTCTGGTGTAGTTCCCCACTAGAGCTCCTTTGTTTGTGTGAACTTGATGAACTCCATTAGCTGCTGTATAAAAATGAATAAATGCATAACTAGTGTTTAAAAGGTCAGTAGCATTTTTAATGTTTTTGAAAGATGTCTCTTATGCTCACCGTGGTTGCATTTATTTGTAAAAAAACAAAACAAACAAACAGAAAAAAAGTAATATTGTGAAATATTATTAAAATTAAAAACAACAACTGTCTATTTTAATATATTTTAAAATTTAATTTATTTATTTGATGCAAAGCTAAATTTTTTCATCATTACAGTATTCAGTGTCACATGATCCTTCAGAAATCATTCTAATATGCTGATTTGCTGCTCAAAAAAAATCTGATTATTATCAATGTTAAAATCATATGTGGGAAGCGGTCCTGACACGATGATCGTCGTCGCGGTCTCGATCAGGCTCCTGAATTCCCTCTTCAGTGTCTCCAACTGCCGCAGCTTGGTGTCGTTAACCCCGGTGTGAAGCACGACCGCTCTGGTGCTCTCGTCGCCCTTCAGGATCGTGGGTATTTGCGCAGAAACATCGAGAACACGAGCACTAGGGAAACAGTGTGTGTGCACTTTACCTTCAGCTAACGTAGCACGGACGTGCCAGACGCTGGAGTCGCGTTCCGTCTCGCGGAGGGGAGCGAAGTGGTTCCGGATGGAGATCTCAAAGAGAGAGGTCGTCACCCGGGGCCTGGCTCGCGTCTTCCGCTGTGGGTGCACCCAGGGTCTGTGGTGTCCCGGCGCCGGAGTGAAGGACATCTGGGAAGATTGCGTCCTGGGTGCACCGGGCCTGTGCAGAGAAACACACTGAGTAGAGGTGGTGGGAGAGTTAGCAGCGTGCTGTATACTTAACCCGGACTTGTGAGCGTCAGCCCGGGATGTTTCCAGCGTGGCTCTCCGCTCTCTCAGCTGGGCCTGCCTCTCCACTAGGTCGCGGATCTGCTTCTCCATGGCCTCCAGCAACGTGTCCTGACCTGCACTGAAATGTAGACACACATCCGCCATTTAAAGGAAGTAACAGTGAGTAAAACAATGGTAATGTGTGTGTGAATAGAGCATTAGCAATGTAAGCGAAATTAGTGGCGATGCTAACGGGCTATATGCTAATAGCAGTCTTGGGAAATCAAAATAAAACTAGTGATAACATGCGCTCTGATTGTTTTTTTTGTTGTAGAATACATAGGGATATAGTCACATGTTAAGAAAACGCAATGATGGTGTTTAAAATTGAATTAAAGATAAAAATAGACGATAAATACTTAACTTGACGGAGCTCAAACTCAAAACACACGGCAGCAACAAACCTTTCAGACCTTTTTCCCTTTCAGACAAACAGTGTTATTATGTTAAATAATATCCTTGCTCTTCCCAGCATTATAATGGCAGTGAATGGTCCCTGAGTTTTTGAAGCTTCCAAAAGCGCATCCATCCATCATGAAAGTAATCCAAAGTAAACGACTTTTTTGGGATGAACTGTTCCTTTAAGGTACTAGAAATATAAAGATATTAAAAGGGATAAATTAAATTCTGTAATTTACTCACTCTCATGTCATTCCACACCTGTATTGTGCATGCTAACAAGAATGCTAAAGACAGCCTCTAGCATATGTCGCTAGCACATCTCCAGAAGAGTGAGGTTTTACCTGCAGTTACCTCATTTCAGCTGGCCTCTGTTACAATTGCATGACAGAGAGTTGTAGATCTGCTTTGTATTCACAGACAGTATTTTAGAGTAACAGTCTATAGCTCTTGTTAGCACACAAAAGTACAATGAGAGGTAGCTGTTAAATGTAACTGATGTCAGTAACTGAGATCTCACATGTAGATATGTTCATTGTGTAACAGATGGTATTGTATCTGATGTCTCTTTGTTTTCAGAGCAAGATTAGTAAATTCTCTGACACTCTGTGTGACACTTGCCATATAAACTGGGACACCAGGAAAAACTGTAAACAAACGTGTGTCTGGAAGTGCAAGGATTTGTTGGATCCATCTGTCTGTGTTAATCATTCAATATGTTTGACTGTGTTGTGGGAGGCCCAAGTGTCCTTCACACACTTCATACACACTCTTATCAAGCTGATCCTTTTACCCAGATTCATAAAATAAAATTTGTTTGTTATACATTGTTTATCCACTTAATCGGCGGTCTAGTATGCGACTAGGTCTAGTATGCGACTAATACTAATACAATTAGTATTTTGAGTGAGCGAATTATGTCACACCAGTCTGGGACACTGTATTATTAACTAGATTTTAAGAATCTAGAATGTTGTGTTTTGGACTATTGCTAAGAGGTTGCTAGGGTGTTCTGGGTTTTTTCTAAACGGTTAAGTTTTTATAAGTGGTCATTAACATGTTCTAGGGCAGCGCTGGCAAACTTTCTAAATCCCTGGTAGCCCTTCGGACAGGCACTCTTCAGATTTTTAGCCCCCCAAAAAAAAAAGTCTAAACATCAATCAAAAACATTTTCAAAAATGAAATTAATACCATATGAGCAAGGTAGGGCATTGTCTATGGTAACATTAAACCATTAGACAGTTACAATACCAGTTCGGATACAGGCTTTCACAAAACAAAAGTCTTATACACTTCACTCCACTCCATATTTCACAACTGTTGCTAGTGAGTTCTGAGTGTTTTAAGCGTCTTTTAGGGTGTTTTGGCGGTTGAGCTGGGGGTTGCTAAGCAGTTGATTGTTCTGAATGGTTGATATAATGTTTTGGGGTGTTGCTAGGCAGTTTCTAGGGTGTTCTGGGTGGTTCCGATCTGAGCAGTCAGACTGAAATGCATTTCCAGAAATTCGATTTGAATAGGATTTCAAACCACATATGAATGTAGCTCAAAACGGATTTGCAAAAATCTGATTTCATGAAGTTCGTTGCCATCCAGACTATCTTAATATGATCGGATTTCAATTGGATTTGCACAAAAATCGGATTTGGGCTGACAGTCTGAACGAGGCTAAAGTCTCCATGATATTGTTGTCCTTAGATATGAATTGAGTTCCTCATTCAGAGTAATTCTGGCTAATTTTTTGGCCATTTGTTTGTTTGTGAAAACATTAGATTGATCGCTTACAAATATACAGGGGTGTGAAGTAACGAATTACAAATACTCACGTTGCATTAAGTAGTTTTTATCAATAACAGTAGTTTAAAAATTGTGTACTTTTACTTTTACTTGAGTACATTTTAAGTGATGTATCGGTACTTTTACTCCACTATTTTTCTTTGTTTGTGGTCGTTACATGCTTATTTTAATTTTATTTTTATCCATCAACGTGATTGGATAGAGAGTAATAGGTCTCGTGACTTTCGTCAGATCAAATTGTGCATAGAAAACTTTAAACGGTAACTGTTTATCATGGCTGCTGGAAGTAAAATTTTTCAAGCATCAATTCAGTCGCATCTTTTTCTAACTTGATATGTTAAGGTACATTTCGGATTTCTGCTTACTAAATTATTTGTATATGCTTGCCTATCTACACGGCCTGAAATTTGGTGTGAGGTTGCGGGTATTGCATACAGTGTTAACTCCCGCAAGTGCCACGTTCGGTAAATTCCCACTCACTTAAGAGACGCGCTATCTGCGCTGCCTCGTCTCTCTCTCTCACTTGCGTTCTGCAGCAGTCACTTGGATAAATCATTGTTGCTTGTTGAACTTGTTGACTTCTGATGAGTTTGAGCGCGTGATGCGCGCTGTGAAAAAGTGTGTTGGAAACACAAATTGAGGACCAAATCTGCACCTTATTGATGACCCGTGGCGTTAATATACTGCATCTGTGCCAGCGCGTGATGTAATAAAACTGCAGCTCGTTAATAAACTTTTTTTTTTTTTCATCCATTTTATACAATCCTTCATTTAGCAAGTGCACTCGCGCAAAATTTTTTTTCAAGTTCAACACTTTTTGTTCCGTTTGTGGATGCTGCTGATTCACCGAGACCGCATCGGCTCAGGCAAAGAGACGTATATGTGTGTGTGTGTGTGTGTTTTCCTTTTGAAAAAGTTTCCCCAGAAATACTTCGCTATTTAACTTTCCTTACAAATTGTATTATCCGCATAACAATTCGAGTAAATGTGTAAAAGGTATGGCATGATGCCCCCTTCTAGAACAATGTGCATTTATGTTAAAGTTGTAACATAAATTATCAAGTTTAGTTATTTTTATTTCTTTATTGCAAAACACTAAAACTGGCACCGTTCTGGAGAGAAATGGGCTCTCATTTTAACCCATATCATGGTGTGTGATGCTGAACTATGAGTTTCTAAAGGTGTTTGTATTTGCACTGTTCTAAACATTAATATTTTATGTGCAACAACAGCATGCTGTCTCAGTGGCCTTTACACATGATTTTAAATCTATTTTTTTTTCAACTTTATGATTTAAATGGGGATGATTGTACTGAGAATAACTTTCATCTTTTCTTCGACTGAATACTGTTTCTGTGCTGTTTTGATGTATTTTAAAGAGTTGGCAGTCAAAACTAAAACTGCTGGATGATAGATACTCTTCATTCTTTATGACAAACAAGATAATGTGAATTACAGAATGTACAATTTTTAAAATGTATAAATTGCGGTGTACAGCGTTTATTATGAGGGGGTAGAATCCACAGCTCAGTACTCACTACTCAATACTCATGAGTACTTTTAAATAGGCTACTCTTTTACTCTTACTCAAGTCGTTTTTTGGACAAGTACTTTTACTCTACTCGCACTACATTTTTTGGAAGGTAATGGTACTTTTACTTGAGTATATTTTTTCAGTACTCTTTCCACCACTGCAAATATATAGTTCATGCACCTAATTCGTTGCACATTACAAGATGAGTTAGTCGTCGAAGTTTAATACTTTGTTTAGGGATTTGTTGTTGGCAACCACCACTCTGACTGCGTTTTGTATTGGCAGTATTTTAGTACCAGATGGTAGCATTTATTACAAATATTTTTGAGTCAGAAGCTGTTAAATGGTAACTTAGACACATAATGCAATCCCATTTGGCACGTGTGCCTGCCCACTGATGTCAGACCAGCCCAGTCACATCCTCAGCTGTCACACGGACAACACCTGAACTGGTCACTGAACAGCATATGAAATCAAAGGCTAATTTACATACATTCCTCCACACCTCAGAAGCTGTGATGGATGCAGGCAAATGGCCCATTTAGTTCATTTAGCGTGGCTGCAGGCATTGTGCCCAGACTGAGTCCAAAGTGTTTAAGTAAAATACACTTCAAATGAGGGCACAACTAACACAACGCCCAACTGCTTTCTGTCTTATCAATTCGCTTTATTGTCGCCTTGAAGCTATCATAAGAACATCTTGCCAAAGTTTGCATCAGACTCTGAAAGTACAGTATTTCTCTCAGGGGAATCCAATGCATGATGCTGAGCTTTGATGCTTTGGATGGGGAAAGATTTTTTGGGTGTTTAGAATGTCATGAGGGTGAGTAAATAGTGGTGAAACCATCCTTTTTGGGTGCTATTCATTTAAAGCGAAATTAGAGTGGAAGGATGTGAGGATTCATTCTCACAATGATTCTATTCAGAAATTACCCACCTTCTAAAGGGATAGTTCTCCCAAAATTGAAAATTCTGTCATTATTTACTCATCCAGTTAATTTCCTTTTTCCAAACCTGTCTGAGTTTTTTTTTCTCCTGTTGAACACAAAAGAAGATGAATGAAGAATCAACGGAGACCATAAATTGTTTGGTTACCCACATTCTTCAAAATATCAAATCCCTTTAATGTTGTCCCAGAATTACCGTCATTACATGATACAATCTTTTGACTCAGAAAGTATTTGTTTCTCAAGCAACTTTCATAATCACAAAGACTATGTGCACTGAAAAAAATGTTTCATTCATCCAATTAAAAAAATGTAGGGTAATGATTGACATCTATATTTTTTAACTTGAGCCAATGAAAAATAAATAACTTGCCCTAAGAGTTTTTTCCAGTGGCTTTATTATATAAATTCCCATATTCTGTATATCAGATTATATATATATATACTGTATATATATATATATTATACACACACACATATATATATATATATATATATAATATATATATATTATATAGATCTATATCTATATATATATATATATAGTATAAATGGATTAAATAATGAATAACCAAGTGCACCAGATGACACTGACTGCATTTCATTAAGTCTCTTTTTTTATAAAAGTTGATGTGAACACTCTTTATTTTTAATCAATATACTAAATATACACACTGAAAGTCCCTTCTGTATCTAGTTTATTATATTATATTATATTATTTTTATTATTATATTATATTATATTATATTATTAATGCACTTGCACTGGACCATACAGTTTGTTTGGTTAATTTATTTTAGATATGTTTTACTTTATTTTATTTTTATTTGTTTAATGAATTTAGAATTTTTACTTTTATTTTTATTATAAAAAAGATGAGTCATAGGACAACAGTGTAGCATACAACTTTTTGAACTGTTGATCATTAATATAGCATACCACTTTTTTTAAGAATAGATGTTTTGCAGTGTATACTGAGCTGTAACAATATGCAGTAAACAGTATGTTAATGTTCTAAGTTAAAAATACTGAATGCTTAGTATATACTGCATACTGTACTTTAAAATATCACATGAAAAACTGTTTTGAACAGTAGTATGCTACTACATTGTTTTGTGCTCTGTTGTATATTGCATGTTTAGACAAATATAGTATGCATAGAGACAATTTGCATACTATGAACAGTTTACATTTACTGTAGGAATAGTTAAACTACTGAGGCAGTATGTTATTCTGAACAGTCTCTGTGAGGTTTGGGGGGAGAGATGTTCTCTATTAAGCAGGCTGCCATCTAGTGTTTAATAGATTGAGTGCAGTTTTAATGACAGACAGCAAAATGTCTGTGTAAATCAAATATAGAGAATGTAGGTTGTTTCACTACATTTCCATTCGAGTGTCTGGAATATCCTTCAGTAAAACAGAGTAGAACAAACTGCTGCCCTTCCATAAATCCAGATTTATTCGCATTTTCTGCTTGATTGTTTAGCAAATTATTGAGACACGCATACAAAAACCTGCCGGCATGGATCCATTTGGCTTGCAGTTTGTTTATTTGGCATGGCAGGACACAATTCAGAATGGCAGGAAGAGGTGCGGCCCTACGGGCTCCAGCGGCCACCATCCATTTAATGAGAATGTTTGCATATAGATGCCACATGCAAATGTCTTAATTTAGCCTGTAGCGTTAGCATAATACATGCAGATTGTAAGTTGATTTGTTACTAGGCGTATAATGACTGTCTTCTGTCATGTTTGCAGACATGAAGTCAGCGGATACTCTTGAGTTTGTTTACTGACCTGCTTTTTCTGCTAAGGGTTAACTTGCCCTCAGCTAGCTGTCATAACATCCCTGTGAATTGCGCTAATCACACACACACACACATGCATCTCAAAGGGTACAGCTATTTGCTGCAGAGCCATTCGACTCATTTTGCTAGCAGGCACCACAAAAAATGCTAATTTGACAAGCTATTTGCCTTAATTAAAATGTAACTTCCTCTCAGGATGTGCCATATTTGTCTCTCTTCTCTTCTGTTAATAAGATATTTCTGTTTATTAATATTTCTGCTAAAGATTCGTATAAAACAGTTGACACCCAACTGTTAAAGTATTTGTCGTATTGCAAGTTAGCGTGAACTAGCCTACCCAGTTAGCACATGTACGTCTGCATCTGCTGTGCACAAACATCTGATAGACATCTCTAAGATGTCAGTTTTACATTCATTCTAAATCATAAACATCTTAAAGACCTTTTCTAACGTCTATATCGATATTTATTCCTATATATTATATCGTTTAAAAAAATTATTCGATTACGTCTATGTCGATATTTTACTGACATATAATATCGATATATATATATATTAAATGACCATGTTGTAATTCCTATTTTTGGATATTTAGAATCCATTTCTTTTGTGTAGCAAGTTTGCATTGGTTAGCCTAGTTGTTACATATGTCCCAAAACATTTTATTATCCTAAATATATTCTTCTTCTTTTTTTCTTTTTTTGTTGTTGTAATGCCTGTTTTTGGATGTTAAGTGTTTATTTTTGTTGTGTAACAAGTTAGCATTTGTTAGGCTAGTAGCTAATATGTCAAATGAGGATGTAACGAAATACATGTAACGGCATTACGTATTTAAAATACAAAATATGAGTACCTGCATTTCGTTATATTGTTACATTTTAAATGGGTGGTAAACAAATTATAGTTACATCCAAAAAGTATTTTAGATTACCAAAGTGATTCGGTTGAATTTAAATGTAATTTATTTAATTTAATGTAAAAACAAATTTAACCAGTGAGGCAACTGGTGATTCTGACAGCATTTGTGATACTGATTTTATGCAATTGAAAAACAAGAAGTTATTAATTGACTTACATTAAAGAACAGTATTGTCTGATTTGCTCTATATCGTCAACAAATATAGTTCCAAATACGGAGTGTCTATTTTCACTAACTTTAAGTAGCATCTATCACTTAATGCAAATAACTACTGCCTTGGAATTAAATAGAAATTATTATTAAAAGTTGCTCATCTGTGACAACCAGTGCGTCTGGGTTCCTGAATGAAGCCGCGTTTTGAACGAATCAGCTGAGAGAATGATTCAATTACATTCATAAAAATCACTTGATTCAATACTTAATGAATCAGTTCTTTTGAACGAATATAATGAATCCATGACTCATTCATTAAGACCACCTACTGGCAGTTTTTAGTTTCATATTTAAAAACACATCTATATATCTATATATTATTTATAATTGCTTTAAATGCTTCATGTCACCCATTTTTATTTAGAGGTGGTTAACATAAAAACAAGACATCAAAGTTAATATGCCCCGTACCTTAAGTATTCCAAAGTATTTAGATTAAGTTACTAAACTTGAGTAATCTAAGGAAATACGTTACAAAATACTTTTCAAAGCATGCATTTTGTAATCTGTAGTGAAATGCATTTTAAAAGTAACCTTCCCAACCCTGTTTATATAGTAAATTACTATGTTTACTACGGTATATACAGTGTGTGTGTTTTTGGGGAGTTTGCTTTTGTGTTATAGATGTTTTCACTATTTTTAAGATGCGTTCTGCATGATTTGCTCTATTACAGACATCTTGGCGACCTACATATTAACTGACCAGCATTTTTTATTTGTTTTACAGCATTAGGGCCATCACAATGCCATTTCTGATGCCATTAATAGTCTTCCATATTCAAGACACATATTGTTTATGTCGTTCAGTCTTTTAGTGGGATTAACTCATGAAACGCTCTTTTAATAGCTATTGAATTATTTACTAAATGCAGACCTCTGGCGGCAGTCACATGTTTTTTTGGAAACTGCAAAAGGAGCCTCCTAACAAGTTTTAAATATTAAACCGTGATCTTTGAAATTAAATAACAAACGGTATAATTTCATCAGAAATGGGTAAATGAACATGACAAATCCTGAAAGACACTAAGTTCACTCAGTGTCTAATTGTTAATGCTAATATTTTGGTGTCTTGAGAACAACGCCATTGAGATAATGTAATCCATTGTTGCTTTCGGATGCTGATTTCCTTCAGTCCAAATCGACAAGTGTTTACTCAGATTGGGTATTTAATTATTTTAGTTCCTAAAAAGTGTATTTTGCATAGAAAAGCAATTGTAGCTACTGTTGTATAACGAATACAGTATCTCCTTTCAGATTGAGAACCATTCAGAATTCAGCTCCTCAGGCAGAGTAGTTCTGTCTGAGTAAGGAATATGGTATACAAATAAATGTATGCAACATGCAATATCATATTTGTCATCTAAATCATTGTCGGTTCGAAATAAATCATGGATGCTTCAATTGTTTCCTGGACCAGCGATGTAGCCGGTTCCATCGTAACACCGTGAACAGTTTGTTTCTTGAGGAGATGTTGGAAAGAGCAGACATGGATATCAATTTGGCCCCATCAGATGTCTGTGTACAGCAGCAAAACAAGCTAGACAGGATCATGTTGCACAAATACAGATGGATTCAGAGAAATTACTCAGCTTTGTTCTGGGTATTTCAGCTGGTCTGCCTGTCTGAGCATTATAATCTCATCCTTATCTAATGAAATGGCCAACGGATGGCTTATTTTCCAGTTTGGGGGAAATTTTGACTGAATAAACTGCATTTACATGTGGACTAAGGAGGGGGTTTATTTTAGAAATGTGCTTTGTTCAAAAATATCTCTTCAGAGGCATCTCTATTTTACACACATTCACGTTTATGCTCAATTTTTGGCTCTTAAAGTCAATATGAATAGCCATTTGCAAGTTTATTGAGTGAAATGGGATAATTAATAAGAAATGCAGAACAAGACTTCATTTTATCCATCTGGAATGGATTGGATTGTTAAAACTGGGTGATATGGAGCCAGAACTTGAAAGCTTTGGATAATAGTCAGCATGGCCTTAGTGATGTCATCGGAAAAGGAAAGTCATTTCAGAGTAAGAGCAAATTGTTGTATTTTCATAATGGATTATAGTTTTTTTCACATAAATAGTGCACACAATGAGACCAGGAATATGTTTTAAGAAAGTCATTTCTGATGTCATGTTGACTTTTCCCATGTGATGCCCATGCCGCAATGGTTACGGAAAAATATCTGCTCTTGGAAAACTGGAATCAGCCAGGCTCTCAGGCGCATGAGCTTTTTCATCAGCATGGATTCGATAATTCCCTGGGATGCTCTGTCCAGGTTACCATGGCAATTCAGAATATATCTCCTTTTAAACCCTCACATATCAGTTTTTGCTATTCTGGAATGCATTCATTGAAAATAAATCCTATTATTTCCACTGTGCTGCTCTACCCATTTGCACTGTGGAGGCACCATGGCGCCATATACTGTGCTGCTGAATTATTATTACAAATAACATATTATATGACAATTATAAATTATGTTATCAGCATAACAATGTGAGTGAAAATTTCAATTAAAACTTTTAAAATGTTTGTATTTTGTTTATTAAACCCTTTATGACAGTGGTGGCTGATACTAAGCTATCACAGTGTTACTGGAGTAATAATAACAGTATAGTAACTATATTTTGGAGGAAAATATACTTACCAAGGAAGAAAACAATGTGGCCCAAAAAAAACAAAGACGCAAACAGACCCATTTTATTCTACTGAACCCAGCGGTAAAAGCATGGACTACAGATGACCCGAATATAATAGCAGCTGTGTCTTTATCTTTGGCTTATCCCTGAACAACAGCAACATTTCCAGCTTTTATGTACAGTTTCGAGTGAATTGATAACTGAGCCATTCCTCAGATCTCATCAGATGAAAAACAAATGTATGGAGAACATAAAGAGCTCCCTCCTGACGAAAGCCAACAATTAATCACCTCTGTTGAATTTACTGATGCGTTTTAATTGGGAAGTTCCCTCGCAATATTATATTTTGTTATTGTTCTTTTTGCTTTTGTATATTTTGTTAATATGCTATGGAAGCACATTTACGCCCCTGAATAAAAACTAATTAAAAAGGTTATTCGACTTTTTATCTCACAATTCTGACTTTTTTTTCACAGAATTGTGAGATTGCGAGTTATTAAGTCGGAATTGCGTGATATAAACTCAAAATTCTGTCTCCCGTGGCACAATAAACAAATTTCAGTTTTTTGAGCAGTACAACCAGCCTGACACGGCAACACAGACTCTGCCAATAGCATGAGTTGGGGGCGGGGCTTTCTGACCAATGGTAGACAGGGGGAGTGTTTTGGGAAATCGTTTCATTCTGTTTTGTGGTTTATTTCGAATGCATTCTCTCCGAACTCTTTTAATACACCTCTAACTAGTTTTTCTTTTCTCTTTTCCCAGTGGTCTGTAGTTTCCGTGGATCAGTGTCACATGGTCTGACTCTAGAGCTTGGAGAAACGGTTCATATCCTGGAAAAGTGTGAAGGTAAGTCATTCTCTAGAAGTATGGTAAAACTGGATGTTTTTTGGAAGTGGGAGTTGATGGAAAACCTTTAAAGATATAAGCCATTTTCCATGAATAAAGTAGAAATTGGTGTCTCGATTGTCAAAGACGTCATGAATATTTTTCCTCATTTTATTGGAAATGTAAATTGTTAATAATTACAATCCAACGTTTGGTCCCAAACTATCTCGTCCAACAGAATGACAGCTCAATTTAGGTAAAAATGTCAACACTGTTACCATTTATTCTTATTTATTTATTTATTTACTTATTTAATTACATACTTATTTACTTAAATAATAAAACAAAACAATGGAATCGGGGTTGAATCATTCAACTATATTGACATGTCAACTATATGACAATGAAATACAAAAACACTTTGTTTGACCTCCTATGGTGGACAGAAAACATATTCCTATGGTTAGGAATGACCATACATTTTTAATAATAAATAAATAAATAAAATTAGAGTTTAAAACCTTTTTTGTAACCTCTTCATGGAAAGTGCCAGGAGACATTTGCCACCCACTCTTAGTTCAGTGCGTCTTGTATATTATAAGACAAATTCTCCTGTGTCTGCGTTTTTCACTCAGTGTATAACTTGTGCTGCCGGCAGTTTTTACTTTTGGTACCAGAATAATCCTGAATACTTAAATGTAACCGAGAGATTTTTCTAACACAGATTTTCAGGGCGCCTCTAGGGTCATCATGTAACTGTATTTCAGCCTTCAGAGCAGTAATGCATGTTTGATTAGCATATATTCAGAATCAGGTAGACTTTAAGTAGACTAAAGCTTCTTCAAAGTTAGAGGTTTTATAAGTTTGGTTTTATTTCTTGACTTTTTGCACCACAACACTATTAGCTAGCTGTAGCCTACCATTTCCTCAGTCCTGCAGATGCAGTTAATGGGATTGTTGTGTACCCATTTCAGGACAAGGGCTCTGATTCATGGACGTATCATCGATTGTTTTGATGAAAGCTGTACATCGACACCCTGGCCTGGATGTGCTGGCTCGCTCAGATAACGGGACTGATCATGTGATATTCGCAGTGGCTTGTCGATCCTGTAGTATTGATCAAAAGTTCACTCACTTTCTCCATGAGTAATCTTCCTTTATCAGGAATACTGTGAGAAGAAGTAGATGAAGCAAGATCTTCTAGACGTTGATGGTCCCCCCTAGGCTTCAAAACATTTTGCAAATCACCTTTTGTCTGAGTCAATTCTTCTCAAATCAGTCTACTTTGAGACTAGCTTGATCTCCCAGTGGAAATGTTATTGCTTCGGGGTTACTCAGCAATGAGGCATAAAATAGAATCAAATGAAACAATTTTTGACATACTGTTATAGAATAGAGCTATGAATTGAATGTGGACCATTCAGATCATTTGGTCTTGAAAGAATTTGATGGAAAAGTTACTGAAATCTGATCTATTGTTTGACTTCTATTTGCAAACTTTGATTTCTTGGGAGATCTAAGTCAGTTTGAGACATTTTTGAGATCTCTAGATAACAGGAAGTGGCTTAAACATCACTAACCCTTATATATATGTCTATAATATATATATATATATATATATATAAATATATATATATATAGCTATATAAGAGATATTTATTTTATTAGGGCGCACACCGATACCGGATTAACCCCTGTAAACTGAATGTGCGTGAGCTGATAGCAAAGCACGCTGAGTGATTGAGCGTGCGGCGGCGCAGATGCGCAAGCTTGTTGATGAATATACTTTCTTTCTCAACAGACATCACTGGAAATTTTGTATTTCGGTTCAATCGTAATATGTCAACACAGTAAGTACAACAATGCACAAGTTTACTTAACTGTAAGGAGACAGCTAGCGAGAGAGAGCACCGTAGGGAGAGAGAGAGCGTGCGCAATTCTGTTGTTTGATCTTTGATGTTCACTCACTTAGCACACGCATCATTTGGATTAAAACTAAATCGTAAAAATAAGACCATTTATAGGGGCATTCACTATAAACATAATTTATTTTCAACCTTAGGCATACACGACTTCCTGGCGAAAGTGAAACTAACAGCCTGAGTGAAATGTGCTAGGATGTACTGTACTTGTCCCTCTCATTCTGCATCAGTACAAATACATGCATGCGTTGCACGTGTTTTGCTTGCTTGAGTGTTTCTGCATTATATGAGTGGCTTTGGAATATAAATCGCAGCACGTTTCAGATGAAAAAAAGCGCGACTTCTATGTCTGAAAATATCACAGTTAGGAGATTTATAACGAGTGGTTCCCTGCATTATTACAGCAAATCGCGTGATTTACAGCACTAACCCGCTGCAATGGAGCAGCTCTAATGCTATTCAATTAAAGATGATGTTACCATAGAGCAAAACAATGAACAGTGGAAGTAACAAAAACTTGTAAAATACTGTCATGAATCCGGTCTATGAACTTCCGTCTGCTTGCCACCAGAGGTCACCCTTCCACTACTATGGACTCTTGCACCACACCACTGTTGCACTTCACCCGGACTACAGTTCCCATCATCCATTGCACTGATTACACACACACAGTTGATTGCACACAGCACTGATTGCACACAGCTGTCATCAATCACACATTCACTATATAACACTCACTCTGATCCCTTCTCTCTGCCGAGTATTGTATAGTGTTTATCACTCTCATAGCGATAGCTACTCTACAGAGCCTGTCTAGTTTTTCCATAGCCTTATCTTAGTCTTGCCTTGTCTGTTTTCTCGTGTCCTGATCTTTGCCTGTGTATCTCGGATTCCCCCTCTCGTCTTGCCCTACTCGGATACTGTTTGCCCCTGCCTGGACCTTTGCCTTGTACCTGGATTTATCCCTCTACTCTCGCCCTGTTTATTCTGTTCACCGATCGTAGACCCACATTAGCCCTAGGTTTATTCTTGTGTCTTGCCCTCTATATACCTGTTTGCCATTGTCTGACCCATGATTGTTTCTGACCACGCCTGTGAATAAAGCTTGCACATGGATCCGCACGTCTCACGTCTTGTCTGCCCCGTAACAGAATACTCGGCCATACAAGGACCCAGCAGCTTTTCTGAGGAACATTGGCCAGGTATGGACACGGCAAGGATTTTGTTAGCCCTTAGACAGGGCCCGCGATCGCTGGAGAGCTATGTTTGTGAATTTTTAGCCATAGCACATTATGCTGATCTACCAGACTGTCTTCTGATAGAGTTTTTCTGTGATTGCCCTTAATCAACCTCTACGATCTGAGCTTAGACGCGAGGGTCCGCGTTCATCACTGAGTTGTTTTTTTGGACTTTGCTTTGTTGACTGTTTGCTCTCTATTCACTGTGGGTATCGCAGAGGAACACAACCCCACACTCACTCCTGTAATGGACCCCGCACTAGATTACGCTCACAAAATGGCGGCGACAGATGAGCCTGATCACAAAATGGCGGACACAACAACGCCCCATCAAGTCACAGTTTATTATCATGAGTCTAGTCAAGTCACAGCCGATATTCATAAGTCAAGTCAAGTCACAACTGCTCTTTCTGAGTCCCATCAAGTCACAGTTTATTAGATGAGTCCTAGTCCAGTCACTCTGATATTCATGATCGAGTCAAGTTAACAACTGCTCATCATGATTCAAGTAACGTTCCGTTCATTAGCATGAGTTAAGTCAAGTCACAGTTGATCTTCATGAGTCAAGTCTAGTCACAGTTGATCTTCCTGAGTCAAGTCTAGTCACAGTTGATCTTCCTGAGTCGAGTCAAGTCACAGCTGATATTCATGAGCCTAGTCAAGTCACAACTGATCGTCATGAGTCAGGTCTAGTCACAGTTGATCGTCATGAGTCAAGTCAAGTTAAGGTTCATCATCAGGAGTCAAGTCCAATCACAGCTCTCGTCCTGATCAGTCTATCACAGTTGATCTGCCTGAGTCGGTCTAGTCCCAGGTTTGATCGTCATGAGTCAATTCAGTTACAGTTTCTTATCATGAGTCTAGTCACGTCATAACAGATCTTCATGAGTCAAGTCTAGTCACAGCTGATTTTTATGAGTCAAGTCTAGTCACAGTTGATCTTCATGAGTCAAGTCTAGTCACAGTTGATCGCCCTGAGTCAAGTCAAGTCACAGTTGATTCCCCTGAGTCAACTCAAGTCACAGCTTCCATTGCTGAGTCAAGTCAAGTCTCAGCTGATCTGCCAAAACCTCATCATGTCTCAGCTGTTCATCCAGAACCTCGTCACGTCTCAGCTGATCATCCAGAGTCACGTCACATCACGTCTGTTCGCTCAGAATCCTGTCACTTCCTGTCTGTTGCACCCAGATCCTCAAGGACTGTTCTTCAGTATCCCAGACTGGCTTCCAGCGTGGAGGACCCACCGCTGGTGTCGGCACGTGCAGCTGGCATCCCTAAACCAGCGCTCTCAAGCCCTCCAGTTTCTGAACTGTTTCCCCTGTCTGTAGCGCTTCCCACAATGGGGATTGCTTTATGGTGTATTTGGGCTGCATACACCACCACTGAAAATTTAGAAATGGCGGCGGCCACTATGCGGTCTTCTGAGGTGGCGGCTGACGCTGCAGATCCTCCCGAGGTAGTGGCGCACGCTGCCGTGTTCCACGAGGCGATGGCGCCTGCTGCAGCTTCTCCAGAGGTGGCGGCCCACGCTGCAGAGCCTCCCAAGGCGGCGGTGCTCGCTTCAGCTCCTTGCACGGTGGTGGCGCCCAGCAATGCACGTTCAGCCTGTCATGTCACAGTCGAAGGAACTGTTGCTGAACTCTGTGCCTGTTTTGTTAAGGAGAATATTCATGAACTTTCCCTGTTTCCTGATGGTACGGCTGTAGATCCTTTAGAGGTGGCGGCATCCGCTGCAGAACCTCCAGAGGTGTCAGTGGTATCCATTTTTGAACTCTTAGTCCTTTCTGTCCGGCCAGGGAGGCCGTCTGGGACCCCTCTGCCAGTCCTGTAATGGCTATGGAGGCTGTCTGTGGATTCTCTGCCTGTCCTGTAACGGCTAGGGAGGCCATTTGTGAACTCTTTGCCTGTCCTGTCACGGCTATGGAGGCCGTATGTGAACTCTCTGCCTGTCCTGTCACGGCTATGGAGGCCATTTGTGACCACGCTCTTTCCTCTTCTGTTCCGGCCAAAGAATGCCAGTCTGTAACTCTCTGCCCGTCTATCACGGCCTATGGAGGCCGCTGTGAACTCACTGCCCATCCTGTCCCGGCTTATAAGGCCAGTTGCGAACGCCCTGCCCTTCTGCACGGCTATGGAGGCCGTCTGTAAATCCTCGTCCTGTCCTGTCACAGCTAAGGAGGCCGTCGGTAAACTCTACTCTCTGTCTGGCTGTTCCGGCCACGGAGGTGTCATGGAGCTCGTCTTCCTGTCAACGGCTATAAAGGCCGTTTGTGGATCTCCCTGCTCGTCCTGTCACTACATAAGGCTGTTTGCGAACTCCCTGCTCGTCCTGTCATGGCTATGGAGGCCGTTGGTGAATTCTTTGCTTGCTTTGTTCCGGCCAAGGAGGTCGTTTGTGAACTCTCTGCCTGTCCTGTCACAGCCAAGGAGGCTGCCTCTGAACACTCAGTCTTGTCTATCAACCCCAATGTTCTTTCTGTGTTGTCTGTCTCTGCTCTCTCATTGTTACCGTCTCCGCCATGGTCTCCTGATCGGTGTGTTTCACCAGGGGGGTTTCCTGTTCCCTCTGCACCGCCGTGGTGGTCCTCTGCCTCGCCGTGGTGGTCCTCTGCCCCGCCGTGGTGTTCTACTGTCTGGTTCTGGTGGTCTTCTTCTCCGCCGTGGTGGTCCTCTGCTCCGACGTGGTGGTCTTCTGCTGCGCCGTGGTGGTCTTCTGCCCAGCCGTGGTGGCCTGCTGTCTGGCTCTGGTGGTTCGCTGCTCCACCGGTACTGCCGGCTCCGCCCTGGCTCTCTGCTCCGCTGGTTCTGCCTCAGTTCCCGGTCTCTCTACTTCCATGTGGACCTGGCCCTCCATCCCTCCCCCGTTCGCCTCCACTCCACCGCCCTCCGGAATCCTAAAGTGTTTTGGAGCGTCTGGAGGCCGCTCCTTGGGGGGGGGCTCTGTCCCGAATCCGGTCCATGAACTTCCGTCTGCTTGCCACCAGAGGTCACCCTTCCATTACATTGACTCTCACACTACACAGTCTGTTACATGTCACTCCGGACTACAGTCCCCATCATCCATTGCACTGATACACACACAGTGATTGCACACAGCACTGATTTCACACAGCTGTCATCAATCACACCTTACCTATATAACACTCACTCTTATCCCCATCAAGCTGCCGAGTATTGTATAGCATTTATCACTCTCATAGCAATAGCTACTCTACAGAGCTGTCTAGTTTTTCCATATCCTTATCTTAGTCTTGCCTTGTCTGTTTTCTTGTGTCCTGATCTTTGCCTGTGTATCTTGGATTGCCCCTCTCTTCTTGCCCTACTCGGATACTGTTTGCCCCTGCCTGGACCTTTGCCTTGTACCTGAATTATCCCTCTACTCTGCCCTTTTTATTTTCGTTCGCCGATCGTAGACCACACTAGCCCTATTTATTTCGTGTGTCTTTGCCTCTCATATAACCTGTTGCCATTGTCTACCCTTGTCAGCCCAGAACAAATACATTTTAATGGGCATAATTAAGTGTGAAAATAACAGAAGGATATAGAGTCAAACCAAAAATTATTCATACACCAGATATAATTTTTGATATTTTGGTGCAGGACACTATAGTTCATTTATGTAAGTGAGGATAGCAAAATAAAGTAATCTGTGACATATTATACCCCACAATTCTTCATACAGTGGACTACCAGTAAAACTGATGCAAATTTGTGACCAAACATTATTCAGACCGAGTCTGGGAAAAACATTGAAGTTGAGGTTTGGATGAAGCTGGTTGACAGCATGCCCAGGAGTCTATATGCTGTCATTAAGGCTAAGGGCTGCCCGGCTAAGTATTGATAGTTGTGTAAATACTGTCATACTAACAGCTGTCTGAATAATTTTTGGTTGATTGTAATCTATTACATACCATCCTATCAAAGTTATCTAACATTATCAAGCTGAATTTGTTCTGACACCGTTTAACTCTGAGTTTTTGTCATATTTTATTACCATTTTCTAACTATAGCGAATAAACTGTGATAATTTGAGAAATGTTGAAGGTGTCTGAATAAATTTTGGTTTGACTGTATCTATTTTATAAATGAAGTTAACCAACTAACATTTTACATACTCTTTTGGTTTCTGTACCCAATATTTTAAAAAATTTACAAATGCAATAAAAATATTGGTATCGGTACTCGGTATCAGCAAGTACCAAAAATAAAAGTATCTGTATCGGGCAAGTACTGGAAAAAGTGGTATCTTTGGTCTTGACGGAATAGATCTGCTACGCTGCTGCTTGCTGTGGTTGCAGCAGAGCAAGTACAGAGACTGCTGCAACTCCTGTAATAATTTTACTTATTTGTAAGGGAATTAATCATTATTAATTCATTCAGGTTTATTTCTAGCTCAGGTTTTAAAAGAACTCGATCTGAGAATTCGAGGTCCACCTGATCAAAACTGACTTTGACTTTCAATAGTTTATACTTTTATCAGCTACTCGGCCAGCGAGAAGTTGATGTCAGTGTATATTACCAATTGAATATGTAAATTTTGTATTCTCCCTGGCCACAGGTGAAATACAGTTATGATAATTTGTCAGCTCTTGAAAGAGAGGTAATTATTATAAGTAAGCTACGAGCTAG
Source organism: Sinocyclocheilus anophthalmus (assembly GCA_018155175.1). NCBI lineage: Eukaryota > Metazoa > Chordata > Actinopteri > Cypriniformes > Cyprinidae > Sinocyclocheilus > Sinocyclocheilus anophthalmus. Next base: position 60,615 of record JADLZN010011856.1, read on the forward strand.
GTAGCAAGGATCTTTTGGCAAATGTTTTAACCTTGAAATTATATGACACTAGACAATTGATTATTTATAAATGAAACATGAAATTTATTGGCTATTCTAGATTACATAAACTTAAGCTAAAACACACAAACATACAGTTCAGAGGAAGGAAAATCTGTTAACGGAGTTCTGAGTTTCATAGTTCTACCTCGTTTTCACGAGGGATGGGAATTCACCTTAAGAATTCACAGAGCAACGAATCTAAATTCACCAGTTCAGATGAGAGAGTTGTTGTTTACTTGCGTTCTGCTGGTTGATAGCTGAGGTGACTCTGTGGCTGATGCGGGCTTCCTGGAGGTCTTTGAGGGAAACCCCGTCACTGACTGGTCGGTGACGTCAGGATGACGTCCTTTGGGAAACCCCTCGTTGGTCTGTGATGAAGCAGAGGCGCAAGCAATCTGCTGAGAGTCTTAGACTTTCAAGTTTGTTGACGATTTCAACGAAGTATCACTGAAGTGTTGAGTTTTAGATGGCTGGTCGCTTTGATGGTAAATGTGTGAGCACACGTATGGGCTCTAACACAGCGACAGGCCAGAGCAGGAGAGCAGCAAGCAAGCTAGCTAACAAGCTCTGGATTCTGTTCTGCATTCGGGTTTTGCTCTGTGGCATAAGTCCGTCCCCTGAAGCTATCTTCCAATCGGCTTCTTGCAAGACGGAGCGTGCATACATTAACCAGAGGCTTTAATTCATCACACGAGGACACCCTCTATAAAGTTGTGTTAATACTCCTATAAAGTCCCTTAAAAGCAAGTATTGTACATACTACTAAAGTTTACTTCATTTCAACCTTCTGCATTTCTCGTTCCATTCGTTCAAGATTAAACTTCACATAATACACTTTAATATCCTTATCTCATAAAGGGTAATTAAACACTGGTTTTAACGTTGCACCATTACAGAAACACGTTCAAGCATATTATATATCTATACAACCTACAACCTACTATTTGTGATTCTATGCTCTGATGATTTTATACTTTCAATGATTAGCAACGATTGTCAAACGAAATCTTGTCTCTTTCCTTTGGAATGCGGGGGAAAAGGGAAGGGTCCTTCGGTCACTCTCAGGTCAGACCTGAGCATCTGCTGGAGAGTCAGGGAGCTATAAAATTGTCTCTTTTGTTGATCGGAGTTTAACAATTTATGCGTCCACTGGTCATGAGGGTATTTCTATCTGCTCTTTGCAAGCCCGTAAAACACTTTTAAGCACTGTGAAAGTACTGTCCTTTTTAGCGTATCTTGAGATATAGCTTCAGGAAATGCTTCACCTTCATTGATCCTGCATGAGTTTTATGACTGCAGATGGCTGGGGAGACGAACCTCGAAAACCCTCCATGGAATGTGCGGGTTTGATGTGTGTGTCTCCATCATGTAGGTGGGTCTGTTGTGAGACATAGATCCTACATCCACAACATGCTGCTGTAAACATGTAAGAAATATTGCTGCTGCAAATATAACATACATGAAATAACCCCCATATAGCATACATGATCACCTCGTAGCAGATCTATACAGGTGGAGCTGGGGAAGGTGGAGAGTTTCTGAATGTGTGATTTCCGATTCGCGAACGCATCGTTTTCGATTTACCTGGTTCTTCTTAGTGAACCGGTTGAACCAGTTCACCAAATCGGACTGAATCATTTGAAACGGTTCGCGTCTCCAGTAAGCATTAATCCACAAATTACTTAAGTTATTCACTTTTTTAACATGGCTGACACTCCCTCTGAGTCGAAATAAACCAATATCCCGGAGTAATTTATTTACTCAAACAGTACACTGACTGAACTGCTGTGAAGAGAGAACTGAAGATGAACACGAGCAGAGCAGCTGGATAACGAACATACAAGCCCACTGCTGGAGCGGTTCTCGTTCTCGAGTCAAGAACCGGTTGCATCGGTTTTTGGGTACACTGAACTGAGAACTGTTTCTTTCGGACACGTCCGATTTGAGAACTGATGAGCTGATTCTCGTTCTCGAGTCAAGAACCGATTGCATCGGTTTTCGGGTCACCAGTACACTGAACCGAGAACCGTTTCTTTCGGACACGTCCGATTTGAGAACCGATGAGCTGATGATACTGCGCATGCATGTAATTTTTCAAGAGGACGAAAAGCATGCTATCCAAGTATTTTGTTAAAAATCAGATAGTGTGATATAAATATATTTTATTTTACTTTTAAAAAAAAGATGAATGTATCTAATCTGTGTACTTTGTTCAGTTGAAGATTATGTTAGGTTATAGGCCAAAGGAGTTTGTCAGGGAAGTTGGATAATAATTAAGACTGTTTAATTGGAATAAGTGATGATTTATGAAATACCTGTACTGTAATTAATTATAGTTAACAATGACATTCACAAATTGAGGTTGTAATAAATAGAACATGAACACGACACGAGTAAAGCAGCTGATGATATTGAACGTGCGTGCAGCGTGCCGGTTAGAACGGTTCTCGTTCTTGAGTCAAGAACATGTTGCATCGGTTTTCGGATCACCAGTACACTGAACCGAGAACCGTTTCTTTCGGACACGTCCGATTTGAGAACCGATGAGCTGATGATACTGCGCAGGCGCGATTCAGCGTGAAGCTACCGAACAGATTACCTACTATGACTGACACAGCACGTTTGAACCGAACTGGTTCTTTTGGACAACTGATTCTGTGCTAATGTTATGAGCGCGGGTAAACCGAAGACTTGAATGAAGGGCAATCCGGCGAAACGCAAGTTTACTTAATTACAAATAAACCGTAATGGATTATACATAGTAAGTGGAGCATAGTTTCTGCGCTGATGAAGATTCATTTATTGACGTCATAACTGTAAAACATCCTAGTTTGCAGATCACTGCCTGTAAATGTGTTGATGCTTTAGATACAAAAATCCAAATTGTAAGAAACGTATCAGATTATAATGATGTTTTAATTGACTGATGTTATGATTACTGACTTTATATTTGAATGTGTTAAGCCCGCGATAGACTTAACGCCATTACGTCATCGCCAATGACGTCATTACGTAGAGCGTAAAAGAACCGGTGAACCGTTTTTTTCAACCGGTTTATTGAATCGAACTGTCCGAAAGAACCGGTTCGCGGAAAAGAACCGAACTTCCCATCACTATTTCTGAAGCAAGCTGCAACTGCTACGGCAAGCACTAGTCATATATTTGAATGTTGAGCAGCGAGCTCATTGGCTACCGATACAGGAGAGAACCAATCAGCTGTGCCATGTGATGATGTCATTAGGTCAGATTGAGTTTGACCTATCGGACTGTGCCATCTAGAGTTTCATGCCAGAATTCTGTATATTGAGCAGTATTTTGAAGAAAATTCCCAAAAAATAAAAAATTTATTTCGAAAAACTACTATGTGGAGTGAATTACGAAAATGTATTGTGTTGACTTCTCTCTTTATGAGTCTCATTGGAAAAAAAAGGTTGCAAACATGTGTCAGCATGTTAATACAATTTGAATTAAATGTAATTTAGAAATGCAATGCACAAATTCACTTCCAGGTAACATAGTTTTCATAGATTTTCGTTTTATCCCCCTCTGGGTCCTGAAAGAAAAGTGGCTCAATTTCAGTGTCGCAGTTTAAAGGTCAGTAATAAAAAATGCTCGTTTCCAAGAGCTGCCAATGGTCATGGCTACAGCCTGATATTCAGAGCCCGCAGGCAAAGAGTGAGAGATGCATGCCGCATTGTACCTCAGTCAGTGAAATACAGCCTTTTAAAGGAGGAAGAAATATGTTTCAGTCTGCAAGAGTGGCAAAACATAAAACCCTGCCATTCAACCTCAGTTGTTTGACTGGTAAAGTGAGTTTAAGTAGTCTTGGGAGGAATTTTTTTGCTTATTGTAAAGTTGGTTTCAGATTTTTTTGGGACTGCAGTTACAGATAGAGAATATTTTTGGTGCTTGATAGTAAAAATCACAGTCTAATTTCATTCTATGGGAAATAGCAACTTGAACATTCTTCAAAATTTCTCATTTCATGTTCAAAGAAAGCAAGAAAGAAGATTTGAAACAACAGGGTGAAAAAATGATGACAAAAATCTGAAAATATGCTTCACTGCACATTCTGAAGGACTGGATGTGTATGGATAGACAGATTGTGTGTGCTGGGCAGTGGATTAGCCGCGGGTCACCAGGTGAGGTGAGCGTTTTGGCTTTGGCCTCTAGGGCTGGGATAATCAGTCCTCTGATTCACGGGGTTAGCAGTTTGTTGTACGTATTGATTGTTTTGCTGCAGTGCCATGGTTTTGAGGTAATGGATGCCTGAAAAATCGAAGCTTTTCAAAGCTCTGGAATCTGGAGTGTTGCGGTGGCGTGCAGTGGCCAGTGGTCTGATTGGACTGCTCTGTTTTGAGAACTGAAGATTTTTGCAGTGTCATCCACTGGGAGCTTGAGGGAGAACAGTGTGTCTGAAGACTTGACAGGATATTTAACTGTTTATGCTAATTGGGAGTTTCCTTTTAATTGTAAATAGCCCCAGTCAAACACTGAAGTTTTAAAAAAGCAGACTTAGTATATTCTAGACTTTGAAAAGAGCTAGAATAGAAAATAACAGGTAGGATAGACATACAGTGAGATACAGATAGATAGACAGACAGACAGACAGACAGACAGACAGATAGACAGATAGATAGATAGATAGAAGTATTAATGATAAGATAGACAGACCGACATTATAGATGGATAGATAGATAGACAGACATTTGATATATACTGTAGATAGAGACATACAGACAGACAGACAGACAGACAGACAGACAGATAGAAAGATAGATAGATAGATAGATAGATTCGAAGATAGATAGATATAAATTTGATAGCTAGATAGATAGACGACCGACAGACAGACGACCTCATGATAAATAGACATACAGACATATCCAGTATATTTCATATACAGATAGAAGAGACTACAGACAGACAGACTATAGATAGATCGATAGATAGATAGATAGATAGAGAGAACTATTAATAGCAATAGATAGACATACAGACAGACCGACAGCCAGACAGAGAAGACATACAGATAAATAGCAGACAGACATAGCCAGTATTCATAGACAGACAGATAGATAGAGACAGACAGACAGACAGACAGACATATATATAGATAGATAGATAGATATTCAGATAGACAGATAGATAGATAGATAGACAGACAGACAGACAGACATGATAGATAGATAGATAGATAGATAGATAGAAGATAGATAGATAGATAGATAGACAGATAGACAGACATATTTGATATATAGACAGAGACAGACAGATAGATAGATAGATAGATAGATAGATAGATAGATAGATAGATAGATAGACAGACAGACAGAAAAAACAGACAGACAGACAGACAGACATACATAAATGATAGATAGACAGATAGATACAGACAGACAGACATATACAGTATATTTCATAGACAGATAGATAGAGACAGACAGACAGACAGACAGACAGACATATATGATAGACAGACAGAAAAACAGACTGACATATATGATAGATAGATAGATAAATAAATAGGCAAACGTATAACTACTTACAGACAGGTAGATAGACAGACTGACAGGTAGGTAACATAGATATTATAGATATACAGATAGACAGACAGACATACTGTATCTAGATTGACAGATAGATATATTTACAGACAGGCAGATACAGTATGTAGACAGACCCAATAGACAGACATGTAGATAACAGACAGACAGACAGTAGTTATCTACTATTAATCCCAAAGGGTGTGGCACTCTAAAGAGCGAAACCTCTTGAGATAGACATGTCACCATCACAGCTGTGAACATGAACAATCTGACAGCTCAACAGTCCCTGCAGTCTACACCTGTTGAGAGACACAGACAGAGATGACACATTTTATCAGGTGTTTGTTTGTTTGTTGGCAGCTGTGTGTTGATGCTGAGTTTCCTCATGTCCACATGGAAGTCTCACACCAGCAGACATGAGCCGTCTGCTAATCTATCACAGCTAATGCCTACAGTCAGCCTCTAGCACAAACACTTCCATATACTGTTTGTATACGACACTGACAAATTTTTGTGGTTGTCTTGCTCTGGATTCTTCTCTAGAGAAGACCTCATCATCTTGTTTGCTAGCTACTGTGCATCAGCTTGTAGCAAGCTAACGGCAAAACCATTTCCACATTGCTAATACGCAAAAATGTACTGACACTCATGCGGATCCTATACAGCAATGCCAATTTATGTCACACAACCTGACACAAGACCCTTCATCCAAATGTTGTTCATTAGCTAATAGCATCGCTTGTTTTGGTGCTTAATGGAAAGTGACAATGGAAACGGCTAACGTTGACTGACGTGGCCCGCTCATTCCTTGCATAAACCAAATAGGTAATTACAAAGAGCACCTCCTCCATTTTCAAGATGCACCTGGGGAGAATACTAACAAAGATAGACTGCCATGATTAATGCGGCAGAGTCTGGGTTGCGTTCAAGACAGATGGCCACAGGTGTGAGCGACATTAGCAGCCAAGCTTATGAATATTTTCCACAGTTGTCACAGCAGATTGTTTACAAATGATACGTTAACGATTGCATCACAGACCAACAATTTCACTTCCTGTTTTTCCACAGATTATCTCCAAATGTCCCACCATCACACAGTTAGTTGGACTTGATAAGGCATCACTATTTTTATTAAAAGTTGGAAATCTGAGCAATCTCTTAACCCAAAGTATTACATTTTGACTTGTAACTTGGCCTGCATATTAAATTGTGGAATATTGAGGAGTGTTTTTAAATTTTTGAAATAATATGCTAATATTGCTAAGTGGGTAGTAAAATGAGTAATGAGTAGTATTGGCATAGCAACATGTTAACATCCCACAGTTTAACTTAGCAATGGCTTAGAAACACCCTGGCAATCATCCAGAACACCCTAGTATCGGCATAAGAACATGGTAACATCACTCAACACACCGAAACAACTGCAAAGCAACATCCTGGGAACCATCCAGATCACCCTAGTATTGGCATAGCAACATGGTGACATCACTAAAAACACCTTAAAGGGGTCATATGATGCGATTTCATGTTTTCCTTTGTCTTTTGAGTGTTAAAAGCTGTTTGTGCATACAGAAGATCTGTAAAGTCGCAAAGATTAAAGTCTCAAACCCAAAGAGATATTCTTTATGAAAGTGAACGGTCAGCCACGCCTTCCTAAAACGCCTCATTCAAACACGCCCCCACATATCTACATTACTGTGTGGGAAGATTTGCATAACACCGCCCAAATGTATACGCATAGAAAGAAGCTGTAACTTTTATTCTTGCTGTAGTTTTGTTGCCACTGCCGCCGTATTGTGGAGACACTGTGTGTTTCGTTGCGAAAGCGGAAAAAAGAGGACACAACTAGAAATCAGTGGTCAAGTTTTATTTACAACACTGTTCCAGAACAGTACAACCCAAATATTCAAGTGTGTGCAGCACATTTTACGGGGGAAAGTTTCCTGAACATAGTAAGGGGCGTAACATTTGCATCACACGCTTGAGGAATTCGGCCAATCACAACTCGCTAGATAGCTGGCCAATCAGAGCACACAGCACTTTTCAGAACAATGAGCTTTGTAAAAATTGACACATTTCAGAAGGGCGGGGCATAGAGGAGCAACATTGCATTACACCAAATACACAAAATAATGTTGTTGTTTTTTTGCAATGTCATATGACCCCTTTATCAAACAGCATGGCAACATCTAGGCAACAATCCAGAATACCTTAATAGCCTATTGGCATAACAACAGACTAACATCATTCAAGACACCTAAGCAACTGCATAGCAACACACTGACAACCACCCAAAGCACCCTAGTATCAGCATAACAAGATGATAACATCACCCAAGAGGCCTTCACAAACAGCATAGCAACACACTGGCAACCATGTGGAGCACCGTAGTATGGGCATAGCAGACACCTTAGCTACTGCATAGCAACACCATAACAGCCACCCAGAGCACCCTAGTATCTGCATAACAACATGGTAATGCCACTCAAGACACCTTAGCTACGGCATAGCAACACCATGGCAACCAACCAGAACACCTGCTGGCATAGCAACATACTGACATCACTCAAGGCACCTTAACAAACAGCATGACAACACCCTGGCAACCTACCAGAACACTGTAGTATCAGCATAGCAACATACTTACATCCCTCAAGACACCTCAGCAACTGCATAGCAACAGCCTGGCAACCACTGATACCAACTATTGGCATAGCAACATGCTAACATCACTGAAGACACTTTAGCAACTGTGCAGTTGCAACAGGGCATGGCACCATTCCAACCCTGCTGGCAAGCAAGGCAGCTGACATCACTCAAGACACCTTAACAAACAGCATGTCAACACCCTGGCAACCAGCCAGAACACCTATTAGCATAGCAACATGCTTGTATCTCTCAAAACACATTAGCAACTGCATAGCAACACCCTGGCAACCACCCAGAACACCTATTGACATAGCAACATGCTTGCATCTCTCAAAACACATTAGCAACTGCATAGCAACAACCTGGCAACCACCCAGAACACCTATTGACATAGCAACATGCTAACTCACCCACAACACGTTCACTGTCTCGTGCCACACCCGGGAAACCACCCATAACACCTATTGCAGACAACAGGGCGTACATCACTCGACCTTAGCAACTGCATAGCACCCCTGTCAACTACCCAGAACACCTATTGGCATAGCAACATGCTAACATCACTCAAGACACCTTAGCAACTGCATAGCAACACCCTGGCAACCATACAGAACACCAGCTTTGTGGCATCGCTTTTTGTGGCATTGTAATTTTTCGGTGCAAAAGGGATGATAGTAGTCAGGCTCTGCGCATTAAGTTTGTTGCAATGATAGGGGTTTCTTGCTCAAGTAGCATTGATTTAGGTTTAGGAAGGCAGACGCTGTATTTATGCTGCTGGTGCAGGATTAAGTGAAAAATAGCCAAGGCAGTGGAAAAGCCAAGGAATACTTGGTAAGGTGAGTGGGTGTGTGGGCCCGGCGATTTTGTCGTGGGGTCGCAGACAAAATCAGAGTGTGAGAAAACGACAGAAATTGGGAAGGACAGTTAAAGAGGGAGGGGGCAGTATTGGTGAAATTAATATACATGTTGTGGAATGGAAGGCTTTGGGGGCCGTTATTCATACGTGTAACACATAATGCTAGAGGACAGGAGAGGTCAGGGACCTGCAGTATTGGTTTGATGAACCGCAACAGTTATGTGTTTTATCCCCAAAACTGTGTCCAGCAGCAGTGAGGTATATAAAAAGGGTCGGGCGGCCAGGGTGGGATGGGCCGAACGAAATAGGTGGAACTAGACAAACCCAATTCCAAAAAAGTGGGGACACTGTACAAATTGTGAATAATAACAGAATGCAATGATGTGGAAGTTTAAATATTTTATTCAGAATACAACAGATTACATATCAAATTTTTAAACTGAGAAAATTTATAATTTTATGGGAAAAATAAGTTGATTTTTAAATTTCATGGCATCAACACACCTCAAAAAAGTTGGGACAAGGCCAGGTTTCCCACTGTGTGGCATCCCCTCTTCTTTATATAACAGTCTGCAAACGTCTGGGGATGGAGGAGACAAGTTGCTCAAGTTTAGAATAGATGTTGTCAAAAAAAAAAAAAAAAAAAAAAAGAAAAACCATTCTTGTCGAATAAAGGCTTCTAGTTGCTCAACTGTCTTAGTCTTCTTTGTCGCATCTTCCTCTTTATGATTGCCAAATGTTTTCTATGGGTGAAAGATTTGGACTGTAGGCTGGCCATTTCAGTACCCGGATCATTCTATGCAGCCATGATGTTGTAATTGATGCATTATGTGGTCTGGCATTGTCATGTTGGATAATGCAAGGTCTTCCCTGAAAGAGACTACATCTGGATGGGAGCATATGTTGTTCTAGAACCTGGATATACCTTTCAGCATTGATGGTACCTTCCCAGATGTGTAAGCTGCCCATGCCACAAACACTCATGCAACCCCATACCATCAGAAATGCAAGCTTCTGAACTGAGCGCTGATAACAAATTGGGTTGTCCTTGTCCTCTTTAGTCAGGATGACATGGCGTCCCAGTTTTCCCAAAAAAATTTCAAATTTTGATTCGTCTGACCACAAAACAGTTTTCCACTTTGCCACAGTCCATTTTAAACGAGCCTTGGCCCAGAGAAAACCCTGCGCTTCTGGATCCTGTTTAGATTGGCTTCTTTTTTGCCTAATAGTTCTGGTTATTAGCGGTATGTTTAGCCGGCAACGGCGAATGGCACGGTGGATTGTGTTCACCGACAATGTTTTCTGTAAGTATTCCTGAGCCCATGTTGTGATTTTTATTACAGTAGCATTCCTGTATGTGATCCAGTGCCGTCTAAGGGCCCGAAGATCACGGGCATCCAGTATGGTTTTCCGGCCTTGACCCTTACGCACAGAGATTGTTCCAGATTCTCTGAATCTTTGGATGATATTATGCACTGTAGATGATGATAACTTCAAACTCTTTGCAATTTTTCTCTGAGAAACTCCTTTCTGATATTGCTCCACTATTTTTCACCGCAGCATTGGGGGAATTGGTTATCCTCTGCCCATCTTGACTTCTGAGAGACACTGCCACTCTGAGAGGCTCTTTTTATACCCAATTATGTCATGTCATGCCAATTGACCTAATAAGTTGCAAATTGGTCCTCCAGCTGTTCCTTATATGTACATTTAACTTTTCCGGCCTCTTATTGCTACCTGCCCCAACTTTTTTGGAATGTGTAGCTCTCATGAAATCCAAAATGAGCCAATATTTGGCATGACATTTCAAAATGTCTCACTTTCAACATTTGATATGTTATCTATATTCTATTGTGAATAAAATAGTTTATGAGATTTGTAAATTATTCCATTCCTTTTTTACTCACAATTTGTACAGTGTCCCAACTTTTTTGGAATTGGGTTTGTAAATAATTAACTTCTATTTCGATAACACAATCTTAAGACTGCATAATTTAACTTTGCTGTTAGATGATTTATACATTGTAATTTGACCAAAGAAAATTTAAACAATGAAATGTTTTCAAACAACTTTCCTGAACATGCCCCTCATTTATCATTGATAAGATAGTCCTGCCCTAAATTCACGCCATTGGTTGATCTCTTGTTGCTTTGTTGGAGTGGTCAGAATGATAAAAAAAACAGAGCAATGTTTTGAATTTGCCTCAGTGTTTATACTGTTCTGGGAAATCAACCAATGAGTGAAAGTCTTTTACCACATTAAAATGTGTGCTCTTCATCTTAATCATTAAAAAGTTAGTTTGAGAAGGTTATAAAAAGCCTTGCTGTACAAGCAGTGTAGAAAAAATAAGTGTTTTTACTCTAGGCGACTATTTAGTCATGATTAAATGTGTCGTTATGTAGCCCTTTATGTGGCTTCCATTGCTAACAGCTGGCTTTCTTACTGTAATAATAGGGTGACATACTGTGCAGAGACTTAAGATTTGAATGTTTTGAGCTCGTTTATTATGGAATGAAAGCTTATTATGATGTTGGTGGGGTTCTGCAGCAGTGTGGTTAATCTGCTGGGAGGCAGAATATTTCAGAGATGTTCTGGACATCAGCCAGTGAAATTGATGGCCCAGACCTTAGTGTACTATAAGTTCCAGTCTTTATGTTCCACCTCATCTAAAAGATATCAGGTCATTGCATACTGGTGCATACTGGATATGTTACTTCACATGTAAATTTTTTTTTTTCAGTCTGATTTTGGGGGGTTGTATTCATTAATTATTATTATTATATTATTATTATTATTATTTTAGAAATGTTCATGTTTTCTTAGTTGACATTTCTATTTTGTCTATTACAGGATGGTACCGAGGATTTTCCACCAAGAAACCCACAATCAAGGTAAACTGATTCATTTTTCATACTCAATAGTGTGGATTCTACAATCCACCCAATATGCAGTTTGTTTCCTTGTTGATCTGCAGTGAACCTGTTTGAATGTCAGCGTGTAACAACAAGCTCTAGGTCACTGGGGTTGGCACTTGGGTTTCGACGTAGGTCCGTTTTGTGCGTTGGACCCGTGTCTGTTCAGATTCGGCCACGGAAAGCAGGGAAAGACAGTGCTAAATGCAAAGAAAAAAGCAACCTGTAGTTCGATCTACAGGGCTGTGCTGTGTCTCTCGCTAATCAGAAAGAAAAAAATGCATTCCAATAAATTGACATCACTATATAATTTCACTGAATGAGACCCTGACTCCCAGACAAACATGAACCCCCATAATATCCGCTTACTATGCAACAGTTCTCTTCTTTACAGAAAGATGGTTGAAAGGACTTGTTTTGTCTTTTTTTTTTTGGTGCTACAAAATTAAATCAATATGTGCATTTTACAATAAATGGCCTTTGACTGGTTGGAAATATGTAGCAATGATCTTTCTAAATTTTAGCAGCTAGGGACTCTCTGTACAGTGCTCACTTAAAGGCCGCGTGGGCTATTGTTTCTACTGCTGTTAGGTAATGCAGACTTTCTAAAATACTCCAAAATACGGCTGATGTAAAATTGGTTGTGAATACCATTTCATGAAAAAAAAAATATATATATTATAAGGAATAGACAATGAATGACACAAGGGACAACAAAGGATACAAACATTTATCTCTGAATAAGGATTTATTTTAATATTTTCTAATCACAGTTGTCAAATTTTAACTGATTATCACGTAATGTTATCCATAACTTTTTATGTTTAATCTGATATGGATAAGTAGGAAGGTTTTGCATTTCAGCTGTTCATAGCACATTCAACATATTTGTTAATAAAACAGATTTATGCGTAAAAAACATTCTCATGTAAATTCTCGCATTACACAGCACCGACAAATTTCTTTAAAGAACGAACTTCGGTGTAAATTGCTCGTACTGACACATTTGTTTAAAGCACAAATTACAATGTAAAACTTGTATTTCTATGCAAACAATTTACACAGAAATTAATTCATTAAATTAATGTGTCAGCGTCAATTTACGCTTTGTAAATTTCTATGTAAAAAAAACATCAATTGATGCTGACGCATTCATGCGCATTCAACAAATTCCTGTGTAAATTGTTGCAAAAGCCATAGTACATAAATTGTTGCAACATGCAGCACAAACAAACAGCACACATTCGTTCAAGAAACACATTTTTCATAAAACCACTCTTGCTTAAATTGACGGTTCGTGCAGTGTCTTTGCAAAATGTTTCTCAAACCCTTTCTAATGTAAATTGGTGGGTCATGCAGCACAAGCACACTTGTTTACAAAAGTAATTTCTGTGCATATTTTTCGTAAAACCATTGTTGCGTAAATTGTCGCATCATGCAGCACCAATATTTTTGTGAAACATTCACAGAACTTGTAATTTATTTATGAATTTTTTTACCCATTCATTATTGGAGGATAAATTTAAGAGCAAAGTTTCTGTAAAATGACTCTTGTGTAAATTTACGCATCATGCAGTGCCGACAAATTAGTCCAGAGAAAAAATTGGTTTGCAAATTGTTCGCGAAACCTTTCTAGAATAAATTGCGGATCATGCAACACAAACACAATGGTACAACATTTGTTTAAAGAACAAATTTCTGTGAAAATCATTCATTAAATCACTTTGTCATCATGGAGTACCAAGGAATTCGTTTACAGAACGAATTCTTGTGTACATTTTTCGTAAAAACCATAGTACATAAATTGTTACGTCATGCAGCACAAACACATTAATTTAAGAAATGTATGTACAAAATTTCTGTAAAACTACTCTTGCGTAAATTTACGCAACATGCAGTGACAACAAAAATGTGCACATTTTTCGCAAAATCATTATTGTGTAAAAATTGTCACAATATGCAGCACTGACACATGAAACATTCACAGTACACACAGTTAAGTTTTTTTAAACTTTATTTGACGATAAATGCAAAATAATTTTGCCTGTAGACGTGAATCTTATTCATTTCGTGAATAAGAAAGTTTTACAGCAGAATCATATTCATTCAGTGTGTTTTTGACTCCATTGTGCTGATTGTAGTGTTATCTGAGGACATGATTTGAAATACAGTTCGACACTTAACAATGACATCTATTTGAAAGTGGTAGCGAGTAGCTAATATCCACTTCATAGACAAGGTTGTGCTTGTTCTTCTGCTTTTCCTGACCTCACAAGCCGGGTTGAGACAAGGACAGGGCGTACCACAAATATTCCTCCCAAAAGACAGATTTTCTCAGGATGAGAGGAGGAGGATGGAGCTTTAAAGCGACTTAGATCTTGTCTGCCGCAGCTGTTCTTCAGGGACACAAATGCAGAGGCAGGTATTACTGTGGGCGCCATGTTAAGCTTATTTGTTGCTGAAAATGGTTTATACTGCGGCAGAGTTTCTTACACCTTGCTAGAATGTATTGGGAATCACCACATAAGACATCAGAACCATATTAATTAGAGCTTTAGTTGTTGTAATGCATTTCTTACAGTATAAAGCGAGTATCAGTCTCAAGCCTTATTATTGGATCGCGCTATTCAAATATTTGTCACATTCTGCCATATGTTGACAGATCCATATCCAGTAGCTGACATTTCCCAACAATTTTCTTTTATGTGAGTAAAGTTCACCTTACAAAGAACAGATGAAAAGATTTATGCATACGGTGACCTTTAAAGAACTATGGCTAAACTACCAAGAAGCCCTCATCCAAACTTCACAGATAAAGAGCTTCGGGCAAAATGTTCTGGAAATCACGTGTGAATGAACAGGAGCATTGTTTTGATGTGGATGCTGTGAGTACATGAGTTTTCAATATAACAGTCACCTGGCAGATACTGCGAGGTTAGTTTTGTAAGATAATTTAAAAACAAAACATGATATTTGTGACCCGTGTTGGCAAAATGAGTCGGAATGCGCACAGGCAAATTTTGAGCTACAGTCAAACAAAGTCGATTTTCACAAAAATGAGTTCATTAAGCCCTCGTCTAGCGATCCCAATGCTCCAAATAATAATTTCAGATGTTTAATTACCTTCATTTGTAGGTTTTCTGAGAGGAGTAGGCTACCTTTTCTCTTTTCGCTTTTCACGCTTTTCATGTCTTAAGTGAACGTTTGGGGAACTGTTGGGGAAAAACATCTGATGTGTATCATTATATAAGATCCGTGCATTACAGTAGGTCTTAATATAGGCCGCCTCATAATGTTAATCTAACAATAAAAGAATCCCTCGCTGCTCTTGATTGAACTGCTTTTGTAGTTTAAATAATCAATTTATTTGTAATTAACAGACTAAATGGATTTTTACATCTGATTATTAGTTTTTCTTACTTGAATGCCTTTGTTTATATGTAAAATGAAAAAAGTAATGCACTATTCGTTTCTTTCTTATATTTGTTCTACTTTTATTTTTGCATCTGTTCTTATTTATAATAACAAAGATAAAATAAAAAATATCTATATTGTGATTATTAATATCTTAATTAGAGTAAAAATACTGGGGGAAAAGATTGCAATTTGCAGGGTGTATTTTGCTTTGAACTTCAGAACACTTTACTTTGATTTTCTCAAAATGACTTTGCTGGACTTCTATCGACTCAACAGGCGTAGCTCAGTCTTTTTTCATACCGATTTGGCCACACATCGTATCAATCATTCTGAAGTCTTTAATGAGAAAATAGAAATAACTCACTTTTTGAAATTTTGCTCATTGTGACTCATTTTGTCAGCAAAAGTCACATTTATGTGCATTAGGTTTCTTTGACCTTATATTGTTTAATAATTCTGAATATTGATTCTAATCTAGAATATATCACTTATATAATAAATATTTATAAATGTGAATATATATCTATATGCAGTGTTATTTAGCATTATATAAATCTATATTTTAAATTGATATTGTGCTATATATATTTGTTGTCTAACTATATATAATATATATCTATATCTCTATAATATACAATTTTTTTTTTTTTTTATATATATATATTTTGTGTGGTTTTGTCAATTTTAATTGATTTTAGTTTTTTTGTAAATATCTGTTAGGTTTTTCAATCCAATTTTAGTTATATGTTTAGGTTACGACATCAAGTTTAACTAAATTAAATGACCATTTTATTTTATTTTATTTCAACGTACGAAATTATTTTATGTTTTTAGTTTTAGTTACATAACCATGTGTATCAGTGAGAATATGTATTTAGAATATGAATATACTTTTATAGTTCCTAAACTTCAATATATATATATATATATATAGATGTGTGTGTGTGTGGTGTGTGTTTGTGTGTGTGTGAATGCTTCTGATTTTTGAAGTCGACTTTTCAAGTGATGACCGATTTCTGCTCGTTCTAAATCAGATAAAGTAGCACAGTAAAGATTACATTAATATGAATGTGTGAGAGCGATTGCTTGTGCGAATTAATTCTACCTGGCAGCGTCTCTACTAGTAGTGAAGCTGTGGAATATAGTTATTAAGAAATATATGCTTGAAATTTTCAGTTTCTAAGCTATCTTATTGAGAAATCACAGAACAGTGTTAACAATACATTTCTGCACTGAATGATTCTGTGTGCGCGTGATGTGTGCGTGATGTACGAGCTACTGTCTGTAATGTTTGTGCGTTACAGTGCAGCAGCGCATTAGATTAGAACGGCGATTAACTTACCTGTACAATATGCTGTTTAAAACTTGCATTCTCCCGTTCAATTTCGAGCATCCAGGTGGTATAATCACACGTCTTGTGGAGCGCTTTGGGAGTATGTATTTATTTGTCATTTTAACTGTTTGGAAATGGAGCGTGAATGTGGAATTCTTTCAAAGATTTCTTATCCTGTTGCGCCATTTATAGGACCAGCGACTAGTCGACGTCAGGCTTAAAGCGTCATGGCAGAGCATTGAAGTCGACTAGTCGATTAGTAGGTGCAACCCCTAGTGGCGTGGTCAGAATATAAATGTAATGTATTTAATATGTAATGATAAACTGATATCTGAATTCAGAGAATACTAAATACTAAAAATTATATATATAGATATATATATCGTATATAATATATTATATAGTTTATACACAAATATATAAGTCAGAATATGCATTTATAAATATAGATTTATATACAGTGAATATTTTGAAAGATTCAGATTTACAACTCAGGATTTACTTACTCGTTCGTCTCTTTTACTGAATTCAAATTTGGATTGGAATATAAGTCTGCTAATATTTTTAGCTTAGTAAAATCACAAGTAGACTACGTATTTAAGATATACGTAGCCTATGCATATCATATCTGTTACTGAATTCATATGTTGAACTCACTATGAACTTATAAACACAGACATTGTTGCATATATCTGATTATGGCCATCCGTTTGGCACAGGTGTGCTATGCCGCATGCCAGTTGACACTTTACTCGAGGTGAGAATCTATAGGACTGCCTTTGTGTTCACTGTGTGTGTGCATGCCATGTGGCAAGACCTCAAAGGGCCCGCCAGAGGTGCCTGTGATGCCCACTGTATGCAGAGTCCAGAGCAGTGTGCTCCACGGCCAATCCTCGCTAATCTTCTGTAGAGGTGACACTGGGCTGGCACCTGTTCCTAAATTCATGTGCCAAGCCTGCGCTGTGAGAAACACAGGGTTGTACTCACAGTGTGAATGATGTGGGAAACTCATGCCATTACCAGGAGCTGCGAGGAAAGCTTGCCACCCAAACTGCTCCGAATTCCTGCTCACAGATTTTCCCTGTTAAAACAAAAATAAAAGGATTTTTACAGTTGTATGAAATGTAAAAACTTCACATTTCCAATGATGTTCCTCATTTGAGACAAAATAGAATGACTTGCTGTATAAATTGTTTGTAAAATCATTCTTGCATAAATAGTTGCTTCATACAGCACTAACACATTTGTTTACAGAACAAATTTTAGTGTAAATTGTAAAGTTTTCTATGTAGCAGTCTTTGCTGTGTGGTAAAGTCTTGCTGTATATCAGAAATATTAATTTTGGTTTAAATTTTTCAAAAAAAATTCATTCTTATGTAAACTGTTGCATCATGCAGTGGCCACGTATTTGTTTACACAATTAATTTTGGAGTAAATTGTAAAGTTCGTAAAACAATTCTTACGTAAATTGTCTTGTTCTGTGGCACAAACATGAATTCTTGTTTAAATTGTTCATAAATTCATCCTTGCGTATTGTTGCATCATGCAGCATTAAAATGCATTTGTTTACTGAACAAATTTTGGTGTCAGTTGTTAAGTTCATAAAACAATTATTACGTCTTACGCAGAACACAAATTGTATTTGTTCATAACCCCATTTTTACATCAGCTGCTTTATGTAATTTGCTTACAGAACAAATTTCTGCGTAAAATGTTTGTAAAATAATTTTTGGATAAATTGTTGCATCATGCAGTGCCGATACATTTGTTTACAGAACAAATGTTGGCGTAAATTGTACAGTTTGTAAATCATTCATAGGTAAACTGTCTTGTTGTCTAGCACACATATAAACTTTGGTTTAAATTGTTCATAAACCATTCTTACATAAAATGTTGCATCATGTAGCGTTAAAACACATTTGTTTACAAAATAAATTTTGGTGTAAATTGTAAAGATCAGAAAACAATTCTTATGCAAACTGTCTCTTTGTGCAGACTTTTTCCATTTTAATTGTTCATAAAATAATATTTATGTTAACTGTTTTATAACATGTGTAGCGTACACTTTTTCGGTGTAAATTAAAAAATATATATTTTAGTATAAATAGTCGCATCTTGCAGTGCCAGCACATTTTGATGTAAATTGTAAAGTTCGTAAAACTATTCTAAAACTTGTTCTCGTTGTGCAGCACAAATAGGAATTTTAGTTTTAATTGTTCATGAAACCATTTTTTATGTAAACTGTTTTATAACTGTGTTATAATTTCTGCATAGAGTCACATCAAGCAGTGCCCACATATTTGTTTACAGAATGAATTTTGGTGTAAATTGTAAAGTTTGTAAAAATATTCATACAAAACTGTCTTGCTCTGTAACACAAATTTGAACTTAAACCATTTTTATATAATTTTTTTTTGCATTATGCAGCGTTAAAACACTTTAGTTTATAGATTTTTGGTGTAAATTGTAAAGTTCGCAAAGCTATTCAGATACAACACATTACAGATGCTGTCAAGAGTTCTTAAGTTGTTCTTGTAATTTGTAATCTCATTACAGCTGCATGTAATTAGTATGTCATTTACAAGGCTCTACACAGTTCTTTACGTGGGTATTTGAGCTCTGCTACTATCCTGTGAGTGTTTGCGTGGTGAGTGATTGTTTGTTTGGCTTCACTCTGCCCTCACTATTTTAAATCTCTTTGCCTCTCTTCCTCGATCAATTTTTTTCATCAGAAATTTTCCACCCACTCTGGTATGCCTACACACAGACACCCCAGAGCCCTCAGGGGAGCGTCAGGAATGTGTCTCGAACCACTTTCTGCTGATGGAAACGAGAGTAGAGAGAAAGATAATGAGAATGTAACTTGAGGAGAGGTCAAATCATTCAATCACAGGCAGATTTGTTTGCATTATTTATGGATTTGTTCATCAGAGAGAAATACTGAGAAGTAAATACTAGATGATTCAGAAGTCAGCTTGAATCGACTGTTTCATTTAGAAGGCTTATGCTACCTTACCATAATTGGGATAAATTGGTAAATGTCCATTAAAATATATAGAAATATATACATAAAATTGAGAATGACATTTTGTGCTCATTTAGTTTTTTTTGTCCCATTTTATTTATTTATTTGTTTGTTTGTGTCACGAATCCGGTCCATGAACTTCCGTCTGCTAGCCATCAGAGGTCACCCTTTCCATTTTCATTGACTCTCGCACTACGCACGGTTGCATATCATCCCGGACTACATATCCCATCATTCATTGCACTGATTGCACACAGCACTGATTGCACACGCGTTTCATCACTGATTGCATACAGCACTGATTGCACACAGCTGTTTCATATTACTCACTCCCTATTTAACACTCACTCTTATCCTTTCCCTCTACCGAGTATTGTTTAGCGCCTATCATTTGATAGCTACTCTACAGAGCCCTCGTTAATTTACCCTGCCTTAGCCTAGTCTTGCCTTGTCTGTTTTCTCGGTTTCTGATCCTTGCCTGGTTTCCTGGATTTATCCCTTTAGTCTTGCCCCTTTTGATTCTGTCTGCTGATCGGTGACCTTCGCTAGCCCTGTGACTGTTCTTGTGTTTTGCCCGCCATATGCCTCTCTGCCATTATCTGACCCATGCATGTTTTATGACCACGTCTCTGTCTTCTGTTTAATAAAGCTTGCACATGGATCCGCATGTCTCACGTCTTGTCAGCCCCGTAACAGTTTGATTGATTTTATTTATTTATTGAGGCCCAATTAGGTCTACAAACTTTGTTTTAGAAAATGACTAAAACAAGTTCTGGTGCAAACATTTTTGAATATTTAAAGCCATTATATAATTTAGTTGCATTAAATTTATGTTTTTGCAAGCCAGTTTTATCCAAAGTAATCAAGTTATACATTTGATCAGTTCATGCATTTTCTGGGAATCGAACCCATGACCTTGGTGTTGCTATCTAACTGTCATGACGTCTAACATGAATTCAGTTTGAATGCTGCCCGACTGCACATCATCTGAAGATGATCAAAGATGATCAAAGATGTGACATATTTAGCTGCTTTAAAGACAAGAAAACAAACAGCCTGCAAGATTAGCACAGACAACACACAATGAGCCAAACAATATGGGCAACATTGATTGACATGCGGGTGAAGATTTCTGAACGCCTGTGTAGTTGGTACTTGATTAAAAGTACTGACAAATAGACAAAACACACTTGCGATACAATGACAGCTTTTCCAGAGCAGTTTGTCCAAGACATAATCTTTTTTTTTTTTTGCTAAATTACACAGTTTTCATTCACATGCTGCAATTATGTCAGTTTTTTTCTCTATTGTGCAAACTCTGTGACAGAAGATGGAGTGTGGGAAGTGTTTATTTGCACTCTCTTTTGGAGTAAGTGGTTGAATTGCTTGGAAACACTTTAAAATTGAGTATTTTGAACTCCAGAGAAATAATGGTAGTCCAAATGGAAGTGAAGGCAAGCCATATACGCCTACAAACATCTCCTATCTTTGTTTATATACTACAGTTCAAAAGTTTGGGATCAGTACGCATTCCATGATCCTTCAGAAATCATTCTAATATGCTGATTTGCTGCTCTAAAAAAAATTATAGAAAGTTCAGTAAGAACAGTTTTATTTGATTTATTTGAAATAGAAATATTTAGTAACATTATAAATGTATTTACTGTCACTTTTGATCAATTTAATGCATCCTTGCTGAATAAAAGTATTATTTTCCTTAACATAATCAATCAATCAATCAACCAGCTACCTACCAACCAACCAACCAGTCACTCACCATTCATTCAATCAAACAACCATTCTCCTAACCCAAAACTTTCGAACAGTAGTGTTGGGTAATATATTGCAATTATCTTAAATATAAGCAGCATAATTTATATACTTATAAAAAATGCTTTTAGTGTATATAATAGTGTTGTTTCTGATTAAAATACATCCGTTGTGATGATTTGTGGGACAAGTGGTTAATTTTCTTATATTTACGTAGACAGTCATACAGTATTTTTCTTAAATTTTCAAATGCTTCTTTACATCGAATCAAACTTTATAATGTTCTAATCAATCTCAAAGTTGGTTTGATTCATGGTTTAGAACAGGTTATAGAAGAAAAACAGTTATATATATACAGTGGGGCACAAAAATATTTAGTCAGCCACCAATTGTGCCAGTTCTCCCCTTAAAAAGATTATAGAGGCCTGTAATTTTCATCATAGGTATAGGTATACCTCAACTATGAGAGACTAAATGAGGGGAAAAAAATCCAGAAAATCATATTTGTAGGATTTTTAAAGAATTAATTGTTAATTTCCTCGGTAAAATAAGTATTTGGTCGCCTTCAAACAAGCAAGATTTCTGGCTCTCATAGACCTGTAACTTCTTCTTTAAGAGGTTCCTCTGTCCTCCACTGGTTACCTGTTTTAATGGCATCTGTTTGAACTTGTTATGAGTATAAAAGACACCTGTCCACAACCTCAAACAGTCACACTCAAACTCCACCATGGCCAAGACCAAAGAGCTGTCAAAGGACACCAGAAACAAAATTGTAGACCTGTACCAGGCTGGGAAGACTGAATCTGCATTAGGTAAGCAGCTTGGTGTGAAGAAACAACTGTGGGAGCAATTATTAGAAAAATGGAAGACATACAAGACCACTGAAAATCTCCCTCGATCTGGGGCTCCACGCAAGATCTCAACCCATGGGGTCAAAATGATCACAAGAACTGTGAGCAAAAATCCCAGAACCACACGGGGTGACCTAGTGAATGACCTGCAGTGAGCTGTGACCAAAGTAACAAAGGCTACCATCATTAACACACTGCACGACCGCCAGGACTCAAATCCTGCAGTGCCAGACGTGTCCCCCTGCTTAAGCCAGTACATGTCCATGCCCATCTGAAGTTTGCTAGAGAGCAATTGGATGATCCAGAAGAGGATTGGGAGAATTTCATATGGTCAGATTAAACCAATAGAACTTTTTGGTAAAAACTCAACTTGTCGTGTTTGCTGAGTTGCATCCAAAGAACACCATCCTACTGTGAAGCATGGGGGTGGAAACATCATGCTTTGGGGCTGTTTTTTCTGCAAAGGGACCAGGACGACTGTTCCTTGTAAACGAAAGAATGAATGGGGCCATCTATCGTGAGATTTTGAGTGAAAACCTCCTTCCATCAGCAAGGGCATTGAAGATGAAACGTGGCTGGGTCTTTCAGCTTGACAATGATCCCAAACACACTGCCCGGGCAACGAAGGAGTGGCTTCGTAAGAAGCATTTCAAGGTCCTGGAGGGGCCTAGCCAGTCTCCAGATCTCAACCCCATAGAAAAATCTTTGGAGGGAGTTGAAAATCCGTGTTGCACAGCGACATCCCCAAAACATTACTGCTCTAGAGGAGATCTGCATGGAGGAATGTGCCAAAATACCAGCAACAGTGTGTGAAAACTTGTGAAGACTTACAGAAAACGTTTGACCTCTGTCATTGCCAACAAATGGTATATAACAAAGTATTGAGATGAATTTTTGTTATTGACCAAATACTTATTTTCCATTATAATTTGCAAATAAATTCTTTAAAATCCTACAATGTTATTTTCTGGATTTTTTTTCCTCATTTTTTGTCTCTCATAGTTGAGGTATACCTATTATGAAAATTACAGGCCTCTCGCATCTTTTTAATGGTGAGAACTTGCACAATTGGTGGCTGACAAAATACTTTTTCCCCCACTGTATATATAGATATTATATATATATATAATATATATCTATAACAGTATCTCAGAAGTGAGTACAACAACCCCCTCCACAAATTTTTTTTTTTTTGTATCGTGATTATTATTTTCATGTGACAGCACTGAAGAAATGATACTTTGCTACAATGTAAATTAGTGAGTGTACAGCTTGTATAACAGTTTAAATTTGCTGTCCCCTCAAAATAACTGAACAAACAGGCATTAATGTCTAAACCGCTGGCCACAAAAGTGTTTACACCCCTAAGTGAAAATGTCCAAATGGGCCCAAAGTGGTCAATATTTTGTGTGCCCACCATTATTTTCCAGCACTGCCTTAAACCCTCTTGGGCATGGAGTTCACCAGAGCTTTACAGGTTGCCACTGGAGTCTTCTTCCACTCCTCCATGACGACATCAATGAGCTGGTGGATGTTAGAGACCTTGATGTATGCTCAATAGGGTTTAGGTCTGGATACATGCTTGGCCAATCCATCACCTTTTCTTTAGCAAGGCAGTGGTCGTCTTGGAGGCGTGTTTGGGGTTCAATACTTTCCAGAAGGCCAACATTCACTAAAAATGTTTTTTTTATGGTCTTATGAATATTCTAATTTGTTGAAAGAGTGAATTGGTGGGTTTTTGTTAAAATCATCACAATTAAAAGAACCAAAGACTTAAAACTACTTCAGTCTGTGTGCACTGAATTTATTTAATACACGAGTATCACAATTTGAGTTGAATTACTGAAATTAATTGAAATCTGGAATCTGAGGGTGCAAAAAAATCAAAATATTGAGAAAATCACCTTTAAAGTTGTCCAAATGAAGTCCTTAGCAATGCATATTACTAATCAAAAATTAAGTTTTGATATGTTTATGGTAGGACATTTACAAAATATATGCATGGAACATGATCTTTACTTAATATCATAATGATTTTTAACATAAACGAAAAATCGATAATTTTGACCCCCTCCCAACCATACAATGTTTTTCTGGCTATTGCTACAAATATACCCCAGCGACTTAAGACTGGTTTTGTGCTCCAGGGTCATATATATTAGGGGTGAAACGGTTTAACTTACTCACGGTTCGGTTTGTTAGAGTCACAGTTCCGGTACGGTTCGGTATGTGCAATGTTTAGGGAAAAACTATACTGTCATATAAAAATAAAGAAAAGAAGAATAATCTAACTATAAGCAACAGCACAAATAAATACAATAGAGTAAAGATACAAATAAAATAAACAGTGATTTTCAGTTTTTTTTAGTTAGGTCTAACATTAGTTTTTAGGTACAGAATTTGAATAAAGTAATAATATGTAAAACAGCATTGCATATTTGACTGTATGAATTAAAGATTAATCTTTATTAAAGTTACAAAAGCTATTCAATCAAGAGCAGTGAGTGATTTCTTTGTTGTTGCTGTTTGATTAATGTTAAGAAATTGCTGTCATTTTAAGACACTGTAAGTACGTTCAGCCAGCTATGTCTGCTATAGGATACTTACCAAGACGGGCATTTTGACATAATTTTTGTGTGAATTTGTCCATTCAAACACAATACTTCAGAGAGAGCTTAATATTTGCGCGCGTTCTGAGGCGCGGGTTTGCGCGCTTCGGATGAGCGCACGCACAAATCTTGTCACTGCACGTGCGAGCTGGCGTCCTCTGGCTCTTAAATGTTTAAACTGGCAAAGCTTAAACGAGTTTAGTTTAAACACACATATCAACGTGTGCTGTTCAGGTCTCACCTGTGCACACGCGCTAGCACCACCTGGGTGATGACGGAATAAATGACTGCTCATATTCCAGCATACGGCATTCGCATTGAACAAGAGTGAATGGTTTGTCCACGTTTTTTTTTCATCACTGTTGTTTTAATGTACTGGGAAGCCAGAATGTGCATCCATCAACAGAAACATACAATAGCCGAACCCTATTTGTTTTACGTGTTATTTTATAGCAAACCATATTACAGTTGAACCGCGGTCCTAGTGCGTGCCGAATTGTGTGTGGAGAACCGTACGGTTTGATTTTTTCCGCAAACCGTTCCACCCCTAATATATATATATATATCATCAGCGGTAAGACTACACCACTGACACGGCAGGTTTTTAGACTTTCCACACTGAAATCTGGGACGTTCTTTTCCACGGAATGAGAGTTTCTATTCCAGAATCCAGGCCACAGTGGGCTGTGTCTCCAGAGAGAAATTCCTGCCGATTAGACCAGATCATTACTCCTCATGACAGCACAGGGAGAGAGGTCAAGAGGGGTGACGAAGGGGAGAGAGTCTGTTAGACAGGCCTTCACACAAAACCGGCCTTTTTATCAAGATGAATGAGGGCAGGGAAAGATAGCTTTGTTACCCAGACAAATTTAAACCTGACATATTGGCGTCTCCGCCTTGTCACCATCTTTCTAAAAGCATCTGTAGAGGTCAGACACAGATCTTGATTTCCTGTAGCTTTTTTTGGCTGTTATGCTATTTTTGGTTCCTTCAGTTTTCATATATGTTTGGTAACTTTATTTAACAAGTCTTTAAAGCATAGGTCAGTAGTTCAGACATGAATATCTGTGCAAATACATAAATTGTTTACTGATGTTTGCTACTAATGTTTCAAATTATTTCTCTTTATTATTTCTCTAATTATTTTAAAGTATCTTACGTACAGAGTTCCCAAAAGGACATGGTAGTGAAATTATTTTTTAATGCTTTTGTGTTCTCTCGCAAAACTTTTTTGATGGAAATAACATTAGTTTGGAGAAAAACTAGTGGTCGACCGATATTGGTTTTTTGTCAGCCGATGTCGATATCTTGGAAAGCAGGGTGGCCGATATAATTTTATTTATTTTAATTAATATTTAAGAAATTTATTTGTAAAATAAACATACTTATACTTTAAATGACAAAGTATTTTTCACAAATAAATAAATATTTAATAAAAATATAATTAAACAGGGCAGTAAACTATAACCAACAGAGCATTCAGTACACAGTGAAAATGACATGAATATGACAGTGGGCAAATGCATAAAGCACAGCATAATTTGAAATCACGAATTTAATGTATAAAGCATTCAATTTGCATTGACCGAAAGTCACACAGAGAACACACGATCATGCAGGTCACATGCACACTTCACAAGATCTCACAACTGGATTCGATTAAGTTTGCAAGGTTTGTGAAATTACATTTTCATTAGCCATTCAAAGATTTGTTTTAAATGATGTAAATGCGTATTTGCTGAATGCTGACGGCAAACGAGAAAGTATTATAATGTTTGCCTTTCTATTACTAATAATATAAAAGCAATCGTTAAAATACTTTTTGTATACATTTTAATTCCTTTGTTTAACAGTTCTATCAGATTATTAGACAAGACTTCTATCCGTATTAGACAGAACTGTTAGCGACGACGGCGAACAAGAGGAAGAATATGCGCACTGTGTTCACAGCGCCGTCAAAATAAAAGCGCCTCGATCAAACAGAAAAACTCATTGGCCGATGCCGATATTTGAAAAATGCCAAATATCGGCCGATATATATCGACCTTGGCGATATATCAGTCGACCACTAAGAAAAACGCAAATGTGTTGCAATGTGTCTCCTAGAGCAGCACAATACTTTTGCGAGAAAATGCAATACTTTGAGACAATGCAAATGTTTTGTAAGTGAATGCAAATTTTTGTGTGGGACTGCAATACCTTCACACGCAAAACATTTGCAAAGGCTTCTAGGGGGATCACAATATTTTTGTGAGAGAGTGCAAATGTTTTGCAAGGGAATGCAAAGTTTCTCTGGAAAATACAATAATTTTGCGAGCGAATGCACAGTCTCTTGTGAAAACGCAAAACTTTTGTGAGAGAGTGAAAATGTTTTGCCAACAAATGCAAATCTTCTTGAGCAAACACAATACTTTTACAAGAGGGTGCAAATGTTTTGCAAGCGAATGAAAAGCTTCTCTGGGAAACGCAATACTTTTGCGAGCGGACGCAAAGTTTCTCGGGGTAAACACAATACTTTCGTGAGAGAGCGCATTGTTTCGCCAGCGATTGGGAAATGCCATACTTTTGCGAGTGAATGCAAAGTTTTTTGGGGAAACAATAGTTTTGCGAGAGAGCACAAATGTTTCATGAGTGAATAAGAAGTTTCTCAGGGAAATGCAATACTTTTGCAAGTGAATGCAAAGTTTCTCAGAGAAACAATAGTTTTGCGAGAGAGCACAAATGTTTTGCAAGCGAATACATGTACAGTGGGGGAAAAAAGTATTTAGTCAGCCACCAATTGTGCAAGTTCTCCCACTTAAAAAGATGAGAGAGGCCTGTAATTTTCATCATAGGTATACCTCAACTATGAGAGACAAAATGAGAAAAAAAATCCAGAAAATCACCTTTTAAAGAATTTATTTGCAAATTATGGTGGAAAATAAGTATTTGGTCAATAACAAAATTTCATCTCAATACTTTGTTATATACCCTTTGTTGGCAATGACAGAGGTCAAACGTTTTCTGTAAGTCTTCACAAGGTTTTCACACACTGTTGCTGGTATTTTGGCCCATTCCTCCATGCAGATCTCCTCTAGAGCAGTAATGTTTTGGGGCTGTCGCTGGGCAACACGGATTTTCAACTCCCTCCAAAGATTTTCTATGGTGTTGAGATCTGGAGACTGGCTAGGCCACTCCAGATCCTTGAAATGCTTCTTACGAAGCCACTCCTTCGTTGCCCGGGCGGTGTGTTTGGGATCATTGTCATGCTGAAAGACCCAGCCACGTTTCATCTTCAATGCCCTTGCTGATGGAAGGAGGTTTTCACTAAAAATCTCACGATACATGGCCCCATTTATTCTTTCGTTTACACGGATCAGTTGTTCTGGTCCCTTTGCAGAAAAACAGTCCTAAAGCATGATGTTTCCACCCCCATGCGTCACAGTAGGTATGGTGCTCTTTGGATGCAACTCAGCATTATTTCTCCTCCAAAAACGACAAGTTGAGTTTTTACCAAAAAAAGTTATATTTTGGTTTCATCTGACCATATGACATTCTCCAATCCTCTTCTGGATCATCCAAATGCTCTGTAGCAAACTTCAGACGGGTCTGGACATGTTCTGGCTTAAGCAGGGGGACATGTCTGGCACTGCAGGTTTTGAGTCCCTGGCGGCGCAGTGTGTTCTGATGGTAGCCTTTGTTACTTTGGTCCCAGCTCTCTGCAGGTCATTCACTAGTTCCCCCCGTGTGGTTCTGGGATCATTTTGACCCCATGGGGTGAGATCTTGCGTTGAGCCCCAGATGGAGGGAGATTATCAGTGGTCTTGTGTGTCTTCCATTTTCTAATAATTGCTCCCACAGTTGATTTCTTCACACCAAGCTGCTTACCTATTGCAGATTCATTCTTCCCAGCCTGGTGCAGGTCTACAATTTGTTTCTGGTGTCCTTTGGAAGCTCTTTGGTCTTGGCCATGGTGGAGTTTGGAGTGTGACTGTTTGAGGTTTTGGACAGGTGTCTTTTATACTGATAACGTGTTCAAACAGATGCCATTAATACAGGCAATGAGTGGAGGACAGAGGAGTCTTTTAAAGAAGTTGTTACAGGTCTGTGAGGGCCAGAAATATTGCTTGTTTGTAGGTGACCATATACTTATTTTACTGAGGAATTTACCGATTAATTCTTTAAAAATCTTACAATGTGATTTTTCTGGATTTTTTTTTTTCTCATTTTGTCTCTCATAGTTGAGGTATACCTATGATGAAAATTACAGGCCTCTCTCATCTTTTTAAGTTGGAGAACTTGCACAATTGGTGGCTGACTAAATACTTTTTTGCCCCACTGTATGTATGTATATTTATGCATTTATTTATGAATGTATTTAATTGTTCAATTTAATGCATTTTAGGACATAATTTTATGCCAGTTTTACTCAGCTGTCATTCAAAAGCCAGTATTAATGAATGTCAGAAGCGGTGCACAGTGGGATAGTCAGCTTTCAGAGGCTTTTAATTATTAACACGCCTGCTAAAGCTGGAAAGCTTGATGCTGTCTGGCTCACAAAGGTCTGTTGAAAACTGCAAGTTCACCTTCATCCCCGAATATGTTTTTAGATAGGAGCTTAATCCAGCTTATTAAAATCATCTGCTCCACAAAATTAATACTCAGCATATGCCAATTGTAAGTACAAATTGGCATTGACTTGTTAGTTAGGATTTTTTACTCCAAATCTCAAAGTTGAGAAACATATCTGGAATATTCCTTGCATTGAGCCACCAAAATAAAATATGAGATGTAAAGTTTTCAGAGACAAAAAATGTAGAAAAATTATGAAATATCACTTGTTTGTCAAATAAACAGCACGATCAGTGGGAAATAATGTAGGGCAGGACTTCATTTTATTGGATTCAGAATAGTGGGCTATGATATTCATGTTTAATATTATTTTCAGCAGAAAAGTTATTTAGGAGCCAGACAAAGTTATTACGTTTTGATGAAACATTATGAAAACATTCTTGGGAATAACATGGACTGATATATCATGCGCAAGAATACCTGGAACATTTATTAAGAAAGTAAATAGTCCATTTTGATTTCTTTAAGCAAACAAATATAGCATTATCAAGAGCAAATTTGCTGTCAGGACATTAGCTTCTAACATGTGGAAGCTGCTTGCTGTATTTCTTTCCCTCGTTGGCTTCGCTCTTTATTCGCTTGCAGCAGGATTGCTATTCTTATTTGGATCAGCGTTGACCTTTTCTGCTAAACGAACATTAGGCTGCTGGGAGCAAGGGAAGGGAAGCACACTCATCTTTGTTTGGTCCTCTTACTGAGAGCAGAGCTGTTAGTTACAGGTCAGCGGTCTTACAGATACTATACGGCTCACCTGGTGGAAGATAGTTGCTGTCACAATTATATAAACTCAACCTGCCATGGATATATATATGGAGTGCATACTTGAAAGGTGGATGTTATGTCTATCAGAACATATCAGAAACGTTTATGCAAGACCACCATGCTGAGATGCGTTAAGCCCAAAGTATATTTTGGTTTTTACGCATACATGAGGGTCCACGTACAGTGCAAGTGACATGCATTTTGTAAATACATGACATATAAGTTTCAATAGAAATCACACTAAAGTATATTTTAGTTTACCATAAATCAGTACATTTGGCAGAAATTTTTTACCATATTTCAAAGACAGCAGAATTAATTATGAAATTACATATAAGCATGTACTTAAAAAAATGTTAAACTAATTGGATTTATTATAAATTTAAACTGTAATACGTTTTAATTTTATTGCAAGTAACATGCACGTGTCAAAAACATTCAGTTCACACTTAAGAAAATTCTTCTATGGTATATTATTTCCATATTAAGTACTCTTTTTAAAAGTGTGCTGAAGTGTACTTATTTTTCACAAGGGTTTTTTGTTTTATTTGCTAGTGTACTCCTAAACATCGAGAGAATCGCTTTAAGCACTGAAATTGACAGTTTATCTGATCTGAGAAATAAACCAACAATATCGATGACTCATCCTGCACTACTCAGCTTTTTGTCCAATCAGATTCTTGCTTGAATAAGATTCAAGATTCCCACTGCAAGTATTCAGGATATATCCGAAAATGAGTGGTATTATCTAACACAGTTTCACTTCTCAAGTATTTTCTTAAAGGAATGTTATTTTGCTTAGCTGTTCGGCTAGTTAGCGTGCTAGTTTGTGTAACAACTAGTGTATTTCATAAACTCACACTCTGCAAGATAGGAGTATGTTTGTTTATTCAGAATTATATCAAATGTGAATTTTGTTCCTGTGAGTCATTCATCTGTCAACAGATATTAAGAGAAATCTTCAGTTCGTCATGACTGTAATGTTAATGTGAAGCACTTTATATGTGGATTAACGTCTGTGCCAGAGGTTTATTCCCATGACTTAGTGGTTTGGATTTGGGTGCTAGCTTTTGGTTTCACAAATTGGTAGTTAATCATTCAGAACCCTTCCAAGTCAAGATTACGAAGAAGAACTGCTCACATCCTGGTATGGATGTAAATTTCGATTTTCCGAGGCTTGATTGCCTTATTAGGAGTTAGATGGCTTGATTTCCCAACTTCCAACTTATAAAAGCACAGTAGAATGGCACTTGAAGATGGATTTACAACTTGGAATTTCAAAAACACTAAAATGTTCCTTAATTAAATGATAAAACAAATGTTTACAGGTGTGTAAAACATGATAATCTGCTGATAATCATACACTTGTAGAAAAAAACAGCATTGCTTTGCATTGTTTTTTTCGGCAATTTGTTTAGCGTGCTGTTCCCTTTCATGGGAACTTCGAACTGCGTCCTCTAGGGGTCGCTATGGGGGGAACGCCTCGTCGTGACCCGTGTCTGAAGCATACATTGAAAAAACACCAACTCGTTGGCCGGCGACAGCCATGACGTCACTACCGGTGCGATTAGTATAAATAGGCGCCGGGAGCTGCACATCATTCTCTTCTTCGTCTTCATTGACTGTTTTGTTTGAAGCGTGCATTTCTGTGGTAAGAGCGATCTCTATTTATCTCATTATGGCGAGCACTAGCAAAGCATTTAAGGATGTGTGCATCCGTGTTGACGTTGTTTTAATATCTGATGACACACACGATCTATGCTTTGTTTTGTTTGGGCAAAGAGCACGCACGTGATGTCTCCGAGGGGGCAATCGGCGTGCACTGCGAGCGTTTTTTCCAAGGAAAAAAGCGCCGCTCTCGTTTGTCTCTTATTTCAAGGAAAGAGGGGCAGCCATCTGCTTCCCGC
Source organism: Sinocyclocheilus anophthalmus (assembly GCA_018155175.1). Classification (NCBI taxonomy): domain Eukaryota; kingdom Metazoa; phylum Chordata; class Actinopteri; order Cypriniformes; family Cyprinidae; genus Sinocyclocheilus; species Sinocyclocheilus anophthalmus. The sequence continues at coordinate 92,909 of JADLZN010011856.1, forward strand.
GATTCAGGACCCGCCGCTGCTGAGGCACAGAAGGGAATGAGCTCGTGGGGATCGCAGGCGGATCTGGCCGATGAGTTTGAAGGGGGGTTTCCCTTTCGTGATCGTCGGCTGTGCACGAGAGTGAGCCGCTGGAGGATGATGTTATTTCATTAAAATTGTCTGATTCAGGGGCCATTGCTCTGCTGGGATCAGCCCAGCAAAAGCAGGAAATAGCTGAGGAGGGCAAGAGAAGCTGAGGCTGAGCCTTCCCAATCTTCCTGCCCTGCGTATGATGAGCTTTTGGAAATTATGGATTGCGCCACGGCGAGGCTTTACTTGCCGTGAAGCGGGTGAAGAAGTGACGTCGCAAAATATCTCGATGAACGTTATTTTTCTGGCCATAAACCCTCCAGTTCAGGTGAGCCTTCCTTTTCTTCCTGTTTTTTCATATAAAGATTGAGAAGGAATGGAAGAGGCCGTTTTTTCCTCACGCATCCATCGATTCCAGCATACGAGTTATGCCAACATCGAGGTGATGCGCGAAAGCGGTTATGAGAAGATGCCCCTATAGAGAGACGCTGGCCAGCTATCACTCTATGGGTGAGACGTCCTCTAAGAATCCCTTCCTTGACATCTCGCTCGGATGCCAGGGCATACGCAGCAGCAGCTGGTCGGGCTGTCGCTTCATTGCACATGATGGTGATGCTCCAAGCATATCAGGCTGACCGGCTGAAAGACCGGGATAGAAGTCCAGGTCTGAGCCCAAACGACTCAGGGGTCCTAGCCCGTCTCAGTTTTTGAGGATCAGAGACTGGCTCAGAAGTCTAGTGTCGCGGCTCGCACTCCTCCCCCTCCCACGGGTAGGGGTAGGAAGGATCGCGGGTCAAAGGAAGGTAGGTAAGAGACCTAAGGAATGTGATCCAGACAGGGCGTCAGAAATTTTGTCCAGATCATAGTGATACCTCAGTATCTACTCATTTCCTTCGGTGTCTTACATCTGCCCTTATCTTCACCTTCCTAAATTCCCCTGTGACCACTATCTCTCCACCTGACCGAGGTTAGGTGGGAACTTCCTGCTTTACAGTCTCCTATACTGGACCTATGGTGTTTTGTTTGGTTCTATGGCTTCATAGTGACCATCTTACTGATGGTCCGGTCTAGAGGCTTCTCCGGACAGAGCTCCGACGCGGGAACCATGGTGGGTGAGTATGATCCATGTCTAATAAATGTATATATGAATATACAGTGGGTACGGAAAGTATTCAGACCCCCTTATATTTTTCACTCTTTTTTATATTTCAGCCATTTTCTAAAATCATTTAAGTTATTTTTTTTTGCTCATTATGACACACAGCAACCTCCATATGACCGAAAAACACAGCAATTGTTTGACATTTTTTCAGTATTTATGAAAAAGAAAACTGAAGATATCCCATGCTCCTAAGTATTCGGACCCTTTTGCCATATTTATGAAGCACCCTTTTGACTAATACCGCCATGAGTCTTTTGGGAAAGATTGCAACAGGTTTTCACACCTGGATTTGGAGGATCTCTGCCATTCCTCCGTGCAGATTCCTCCCAGTTTCGGTCGGTTGTGGCTGGTAAACGTTTGGTGGACAGCCATTTTTAGGTCTCTGCAGAGATGCTTAATTGGGTTTAAGTCAGGGCTCTGGTTGGGTCATTCAAGAACAGTCACAGAGTTGTTTGTGAAGCCACTCCTTCGTTATTTAGCTGTGTGCTTAGGGTCATTGTATTGTTGGAAGGTAAACCTTCGGCCCATTCTGAGGTCCTGAGCACTCTGGAGAAGGTTTTTGTCCAGGATAGCCCTGTACTTGGCCGCATTCATCTTTCCCTCGATGCAACCAGTCGTCCTGTCCCTGCAGCTGAAAACACCCCCACAGCATGATGCTGCCACCCACCATGCTTCACTGTTGGGACTGTATTGGACAGGTGATGATCAGTGCCTGGTTTTCTCCACACATACGCTTAGAATTAAGGCCAAAAAGTTATCTTGGTCTCATCAGACCAGAGAATCTATTTCTCACCATCTTGGAGTCCTTCATGTGTTTTTTTAGCAAACTCCATGCGGGTTTTCATGTGTCTTGCACTGATGAGAGGCTTCCGTCGGGCCACTCTGCAATAAAGCCTCGACTGGTGGAGGGCTGAAGTGATGGTTGACTTTCTCCCATCTCCCGACTTCATCTCTGGAGCTCAGCCACAGTGATTTTGGGTTATTCTTTACCTCTCTCACCACGGCTCTTCTCCCCCGATAGCCCAGTTCGGCCGGACGGCCAGCTCTAGGAAGGGTTCTAGTTGTCCCCTTCAACGTCTTCCATTTATGGAGGCCACTGTGCTCTTAGGAATCTTAAGTGCAGCAGAATTTTTTTTTTTTGTAACCTTGGCCAGATCTGTGCCTTTGCCACAATTCTGTCTCTGAGCTCTTCAGGCATTTCCTTTGACCTCATGATTCTCATTTGCTCTGACATGCTCTTTGAGCTGTAAGGTCTTATATAGACAGTGTGTGGCTTTCCTAATCAAGTCCAATCAGTAGAATCAAACACAGCTGGACCAAATGAAGGTGTAGAACCATCTCAGGATCAGAAGAAATGGACAGCACCTGAATTAAATATATGAGTGTCACAGCAAAGGGGGGTCTGAATATTTAGGACCATGTGATATTTCAGTTTTTTCTTTTTAATAAATCTGCAAAAATGTCAACATTCTGTGTTTTTCTGTCAATATGGGAAGCTGTATGTACATTAATGAGGGGAAAAAATTAACAAATGATTTTAGCAAAAGGCTGCAATATAACAAAAAGTGAAAAATTTAAGGGGGTCTGAATACTTACCTTACCCACTGTATATGGGGCTCAATGATGTACTCGGTTTGTGTGTGTATACCCCTTCTGCTAGTTTTCCACATTGCAGTGTTTTCCGGGACCTGTGTGTTTTGTCCTTTTTCTAGGGTAGGTCCTCGATGGCCACCCCCTCTGCTGGGTTCAGAAACCTGGTGCTCGACTTGCAGTGCTTATTTCACTCGTCGATATATGTCCAGAAGGTAAGTAAGCCGGGTTTCGGTTTCATACTTCCTGGATTATGCGGCCAGGTCACAGGTTTCTGCGGGAGCCTTCGTGATCATCAGTCCCCCGGCGCGTCACTGCAAAAATTTTCTGGATGTCCGGGCTGGGGTTACGCTTTTATGTTACCCTGACTGGTCTACCGTATCTGGTCGCCCTGAGGGGTTTTCCCGATCACCAGGATATCCCCTCTTTCTGAGGCATCGAGCGGGAGGTATAGGTGGCTTTACGAGAACTTTCCTGTGTAAATGCTGTCTCGGGCATTGCTCCCCTCACCTTTGAGGGTTGTATTTGAGCTTGCTTCTCCCGTTTGGCCCAGTACTTCCGGGTATCTGTAACAGATGCTCGGAAAACTCTAAAAGCCAAATACTATGTTAAGTGCACACGTTAAGCTTTGCACACTTTCTAAAAATCCACATAAGTGGTAGTTTCCGTTAGCTTTGCCCACTTTTCTAAAAAAGCGTTTTTATTTGCAGCCATGAAGTGTAATTGATGCAAGCGTTAATCCCCTCTGAGGAGTTGGATTCCTCGCTCCAAGGGCTGTCCTCGTGGTAGTATTGAGCAAAGCTCCCCTTTTATCAAAGGGTTACCTAGAATGAGCAACGTTATCCTCTGAATTCAGAGTTCTCCTCTCACATGAGAGTTGAGTTCTCTGTTTTTCCCAGTGCACCTGGAACCAGTAGCATCAGGTGATTTAGGCCCTTCCTCTGCCTCCCTGATGCCCTGAGTGTTTGGCTAGCTTGCAGTACACTTAACCTTCTGATTCTAACAATCACGCTGTAGGTCGAGCCCACCCTCTCGCTGAGAGCTGGGTTTGTGCTCCCTTTTGCCTGTCTTCAGTATGGTACACTACTGCTAGCCTTTTCTTCCGCATTGGACATGTCTGCGTCGGCCCCCTTCTCGATTGCGAACCTGGGTGTTTTGCTCCCTCAGCTGAATAATTTGTTTTAGCTGTTTCCATTCCCCATTGGATCATGCTGTAAGTTTGAGCCCCCTTCTTCATTGAGAGCGGATGTTGCTACAGATTTAATGCTACCCACTCCAGCATTATAGCCTTAGACATAGCATTTGGGGATGCGCTATTTCTATCTATGGCTGCTCTTTCAGGGTGCCACGAGAACACCTAGAACGGTATTCAAGTGTGTGCACACGTTATGCTTTGCCCACTTTCTAAAAACCACATAGCTGGTAAGTGTGCACGTTATGCTTTGCCCACTTTTCTAAAATCCACATAAGTGGTAAGTGTGCACGTTATGCTTTGCCCACTTTTCTAAAATCCTGTATGGTAAGAGCTACGCGCAACAGCTTCGTGCTCTTTCTGAGTGGTTTAAAACCCCGGTTCCGCCTTGGGCACCACTCCTCCTATGTATCCGCTGGATACCTACTTTAACAGGGTGTTGCTACTTGGGGTCTGTTGAGACAGTTCCTTCAGAACATACAAAGAGAAACGTGTGGTAGCCCATGTGTGACAGGCCAAGACTAGTGTGATTCTAGGCTCTTTGTCGTATTCCCTTAAAGGAATCTATTTATGATTCCAAGCCTTGAGCTCTACCCCGGGCCCAGGAGTCTGGCCCTAACAGGTAAGTATTTTGGGGTATGTAGCCTAGGCCTTTGGCCGTAGGGAATAATGTCACTGACAGCCGTCTAACGTCCCAGGGGCAACTCCCATAGCAATATGGTAGAGTTGGTACTTAGTGCTCGCCATGGTTTCTGGCATGCACTCCCCTCAGCATGGTGGCGTGGGTATACCGTTCCCCATAGTGACCCCTAGATGACGCAGTTCGAAGTTCCACGAAAGGTAACGTCTCGGGTTACTTATGTAACTATGGTTCCCTGAGTAGGAAACGAGACATGGCGTCCTCTAGGTTTCTTGCCATGCTGCGTACGCAAGCTTCAGACGAAGAAGTGAATGATGTGTAGCTCCCGGCGCCTATTTATACTATAGTCGCACCGGTAGTGACGTCATGGCTGACGCCGGCCAACGAGTTGGTGTTTTTTAAATTTATGCTTCAGACACGGGTCACGACAATGCGTTCCCCATAACGACCCCTAGAGGACGAGTGTCTCATTCCCTACTCATGAACCATGGTTACCTACGGAACCCTGAGACATTCTTAGCATCTTCTGAGTGTTTGGGCGCGTATATAATACATTTTATAGTTAAAAGTCAGCGATAGTTCATTGGACAGTTGACTTGATTAAATGCGCTTTTGCGACTGTTTTCTTACCAATACCCTGATATCCTCTCATCAGTCTGACGCTTACAGTCTAATAGTATACATGACAAGAAGTTAGGAACCTTAACAACTTTTATGTAACTATGTGACAGTAAGTGAGGAAATTTTCCTACCGGTTAATTGACGTGTGACAGCACCGGTAATACCGGTATCACCGTGGGTGCAGGGGCGTTCCCTCTTTTCCTCACTTTCCTTCACTTTTAAATAGCTTAAAAGTGGTGTGCGCATTTTACTTTCACTTTAAAATAGCGGCAATTCGGAGTAAAGCAATTGTTAGTTTTAATTTCGCCTATTTTCCTCGCTTTTTAAATAGCTTAAAAGCCGCCGTTGCGCAATTTTAACTTTCACTTGAATAACGGCGTTCGGCGTCCACGGACTTGCATGCAACCAAAATCCCACAGCAACCACTTTGACAGATACAGTGGTGTGAAAATGTGTTGGCACCCTTCCTGGTTTCTTATTTTTTTGCATTTTTGTCACTCTTTAATGTTTCAGATCTTCAAACAAATGTAAATATTAGTCAAATATTTAACACAAGTAAACACAACATGCAGTGTTTAAATGAAGGTTTTTATTATTAAGGAAACCAAATCCAAAACTACATGGGCCTGTGTGAAGAAGTGTTTGCCCCCCTTTTAAAACTGTGGTTTATCACACCCGACTTCAATTTCTCTAGTCACACCCAGGCATGATTACTGCCACACCTGTTCGCAATAAAGAAATCTCTTAAATAGGACCTGCCTGACAAAGTGAAATAGACCAAAAGATCCTCAAAAGCTTAGACATCATGCCATGATCTAAAGAAATTCAAGAACAGATTAGAATCAAAATAGTTGACATGTATCATTCTGGAAAGGGTTATAAAGCCATTTCTTAGGCTTTGGGACTCCAGCGAACCACATTGAGAGCCATTATTCACAAATGGCAAAAACATGGAACAGTGGAGAACCTTCCCAGGAGTGGCCTGCCGACCAAAATTACCCCAAGAGCACAGCGACGACTGCATCCAAGAGGTCACAAAGACTCCCACAACAACAATCCAAAACTGCAGGCCTCACTTGCCTCAGTTTAAGGTCAGTGTTCATGACTCCACCCTAAGAAAGAGACTGGGCAAAAATGGTCTTCATGGCAGAGTTCCAAGATGAAAACCGCTGCTGAGAAAAAAGAACATTAAGGCTCGTCTCAGTTTTGCCAGAAAACATCTTGTTGGTCCCCAAGACTTTTGGGAAAATACTCTGGACTGACGAGACAAAAGTTTAACTCTTTGGAAGGTGTGTGTCCCATTACATCGGAAACAAGGGTGTTTTCGTTGGCGTAACTTAACACCTGCCTCCTTCAGAAAAAGAACATCAACAACATAAAATATGGTTGTGGTATTGTGATGGCTGGGGCTGTTTTGCTGCTGAGGCCCCTGGAGACCCTTGCTGGAAATGGAACCATGAATTCTGCTGTTTACCAAATAAATCCTGAAGGAGAATGTCCGGCCACATGTTCGTTACCTCAAGCTGAAGCGAACTTGGGTTTTGCAGCAGGACAATGATCCAAAACACAACAGCAAGTCCACATTTGAATGGCTGAAGAAAAACAAAATGAAAACTTTGGAGTGGCCTAGTCAAAGTCCTATTGAGATGCTGTGGCATGACCTTAAGCAGTCCATTCATGCTCGAAAACCCTCCCATGTGGCTGAATTACAACAATTCTGCTTAGATGAGTGGACCAAAATTCCTCCACAGTGATGTGAAAGACTCATTGCCATTTATCGCAAATGCTTGATTGTAGTTGTTGCTGCTAAGGGTGGCCCAAACAGTTTTTAGGTTTAGGGGGCAAACACTTTTTTTCACACAGGGCCATGTAGTTTTGGATTTAGTTTTCTCTTAATAATAAAAACCTTCATTTAAAAACTGCATGTTGTGTTCACTTGTGTTTATCTTTTACTAATATTTAAATTTGTTTGAGGATCTGATACATTAAAGTGTGACAAACATGCAAAAAATAAGAAATTAGGAAGGGGGCCAACACTTTTTCACACCCACTGTCTATATATAATACATAGAACTTTTATTAACAAAACAAATAAAAATACACCATGCTATAGGGCAAGCTATGCCTAATATAAAATAACAAATAACTTACATAAAGTTTAATAGGTATACAAAACTGGAAATAAGTAAACATGTATAATATATAACCAAATAAATAAGAAACGTAGAACGTTTATAAGCAAAACGAATGTCAAATAAAATAAATAAACGACACAAAGTATTTAAATAATAGTAAAAAATAGCAAACAATGTGGAACCAATTAAATAAGAAACAAATGTTTAAAAAACTTTCCAAAATCACCTTAGATAAACGGCATAAGTCAACAGGCTTTTCAAAATCCAAAATATTGCCAAACAGGCGCTTTTGCATCTAGTTTCGAAACTAAATCATCCGCGATCGTCTTGTCTGTCTCACCTCGACTCACTCTCCTCACTGGATAAATGAAATCTGATCTGTGATGCGACTGTCGTTCGGCACGCTGCATTGAGCAGCCGCGTTCAGTTTTTAATTGTAGTGTCTGTTCTTTTACTGAACTAAATTATTTTTATTACTATAAAAAAATAAAAATGATGGTGGGGGTCGGTGACGCAGTGGGCAAGTGACGTAACCGGTGTGGCGGCTTAACACCGGTACACCAGTCAACACCGTCTATCCGGCAATCCATTCGAACAGTATAACCTGCTTAAGAAGTTTTCTAACACTAAACAGTGCGACCAAGATAAACTTTCAGAAAAACCTCAGCCATGGTGCCAACCATCAGCTTCAGCCAAACTATCAGCCATAAATGACCATATACCGCATAGGAGGGGGGGGTGGGGGGTTTATGCAAGAATGATTTAAAATGTCTTATGCAAGTTGAATTGTTTTATTTGATTATATAGGTAAACAAATTAAATAGAGACATACATTTGAAAAAAGGGACCAGAAAATGTTTTATTTCAAGTTGCATAAGTTTTTATATTATATTACAAACCCAATTCCAAAAAAGTTGGGACACTGTACAAATTGTGAGTAAAAAAGGAATGGAATAATTTACAAATCTCATAAACTTATATTTTATTCACAATAGAATATAGATAATATATCAAATGTTGAAAGTGAGACATTTTGAAATGTCATTCCAAATATTTGCTCATTTTGGATTTCATGAGAGCTATACATTCCAAAAAAGTTGTGACAGGTAGCAATAAGAGGCCGGAAAGTTAAATGTACATATAAGGAACAACTGGAGGACCAATTTGCAACTTATTAAAGGTCAATTGGCAACATGATTGGGTAAAAAAAAGAGCCTCTCAGAGTGGCAGTGTCTCTCAGACGTCAAGATGGGCAGAGGATCACCAATTCCCCCCAATGCGAGCGAAATAGCGGAGCACTATCAGAAAAAAAAATTTTCAAAGAGTTTGAAGTTATCATCATCTCCATGCATAATATCATCCAAAGATTCAGAGAATCTGGAACAATCTCTGTGCGTAAGGGTCTAGGCCGGAAAACCATACTGGATGCCCGTATCTTCGGGCCCTTAGACTGCACTGCATCACATACAGGAATGCTACTGTAATGGAAATCACAACATGGGCTCAGGAATACTTCCAGAAAACCTTGTCGGTGAACACAATCCACCGTGCCATTCGCCGTTGCCGGCTAAAACTCTATAGGTCAAAAAAGAAGCCATATCTAAACATGATCCAGAAGCGCAGGCGTTTTCTCTGGTCCAAGGCTCATTTAAAATGGACTGTGTCAAAGTGGAATACTGTTCTGTGGTCAGACGAATCAAATTTGAAGTTCTTTTTGGAAAACTGGGTCGCCATGTCATCCGGACTAAAGAGGACAAGGATAACCCAAGTTGTTATCAGTGCTCAGTTTAGAAGCCTGCATCTCTGATGGTATGGTGTTGCTTGAGTGCGTGTGGCATGGGCAGCTTATACCTCTGGAAAGGCACCATCAATGCTGAAAGGTATAATTTCTAGAACAACATATTCTCCCATCCAGACATCGTCTCTTTCACGGAAGACCTTGCATTTTCCAACATGACAATGCCAGACCACCTACTGCATCAATTACAACATCATGGCTGCGTAGAAGGATCCGGGTACTGAAATGTCCAGATCTTTTACCCTTAGAAAACATTTGGCGCATCATAAAGAGGAAGATGCGACAAAGAAGACCTAAGACAGTTGAGCAACTAGAAGCCTGTATTAGACAAGAATGGGACAACATTCCTATTCCTAAACTTGAGCAACTTGTCTCCTCAGTCCCCAGATGTTTGCAGACTGTTATAAAAAGAAGAGGGGATGCCACACAGTGGTAAACATGGCCTTATCCCAACTTTTTTGAGATGTATTGATGCCATGAAATTTAAAATCAACTTATTTTTCCCTTAAAATGATACATTTTCTCAGTTTAAACATTTAATATGTCATCTGTTGTATTCTGAATAAAATATTGACATTTGAAACTTCCACATCATTGCATTCTGTTTTTATTCACAATTTGTACAGTGTCCCAACTTTTTTGGAATCGGGTTTGTATATTATATTATCTTTTTTGTGTGTAATTTAACTATGTTTCAAATAAAGTTTAATCACTGTCCTTTAAAGCGTTTCTTGCTGACTCAGCTGTCATCGCTCCTGTTCTTCATGACACATGCTACTTTATTTCCTTCACTCAGATCTGGTGCTCAGGATAAAAATAATAAAACAAACTGTATGCTTCTGGCAGACGCACACTGATAACATGAGTTTCAACAGATGGAGATGATGTGTACAAACACACACACACACACACATCTGTGATGCCTCAGGCCTACAATAACATCTCCCCTCAGTTCTGCTCATATACAGCGGCTTTATTATCTGCCTCCAAAAACGGATGCTGAATGCAGGACAGAATGACAATGCTAGAGTCCTTCTGTGGATCAGCGTATGATTCATACGCAGTCTGGAAATGCCACACACCAGCAAACCAAAGTCAAGTTTTCCCTTAACCCATTTTCTTTTGTTAATCTTTTTGTTATGTTTCTGTGTCCTGTTTTGATTTACAAAGTAGCCTACATTTTTTGGGCATTAAGATAAATCTCATAAACATGTGAAGAACATGTCTGGGCCATTTATATATATATATTAGGGCTGGACAGTATATCGAGTTTGTATGATATATCAATATTTTCTTTATAAGCGATTCGATATGAAGCAATACCGTTTATATCGATATACAGTAGTTTGATATGAGAGCATCTGAAAATATAGCGGAGGACACAGACTGAGCTGCTGCGGAGAAACTGCATAATCCAGTTTGTTCTAAACATATGACAAGCTTCATATTAAGGCCTTTAAAAACTGGTAAGACATAGTTTATAGTTTCGTTTCACGTAGTTTAAGCGTATGCTCTGACAGAAAGGCTGCGTGTGCCGCTGACAGAGACACTAGGCTACTCGCGCTGCTTAATGTGTTTGAGATGTGCTGTCTTCCTGAATGCATAACTTACATTTTACAGGTATATTCTGCATCTGTAAATGTTAGAAAGCCATGGAAATATTTCCATTTTTCTGTCAGAAGTGCATGAGCCTTCTGCTTTGGGATTCTCCACTAAACTTCACAGACTTCAGTGAACGCGTGCATGCGCACCAAACAGACAGAGCTCAATTATAGGAACGCAATAATTCGGACTAAAATATACATTTCGCTGACAACAAATGTGACGTAGAATTTTAAGTCTATTTTTATGATAGCACTGACTGTAACGGGGTAATCAAAATAGCCTAAAACAACTCTGTGCTTTTGTTCTCATTTATTTTCATTTTAAGTTTAGTGAATTTAACTTCCGCTTTAAAAGCCTTATTTTTGTTTTTAGATTGCAATGTTACAATGTTAGAATGAAATGTGATTTGAACCCCTTTTTGCACATAATATAAAGTCTTACATTCACTAAATTGTTACATTCACTTTATTTGTTTTCATAGCCTTTAATATGTATTGTTTTGTTGGACAACATTGGGCGGTAAGTGAAATATATATATTAAATAAAAAAAATTTAAAATCCAAATAGAAAAACGAAAATACCGAGATATATACCGTATTTTGATACTTATACTATTTATCTTTTTTTTCATGACAGTGAAGCTTATTTTAAACTGTCATTACCATAATGCAACAAAATCTCAACACTTATATGTAAAAAAAAAATGTAAAAAAAATTGTACAGCATCTGTCACATGTTTATGTCAACTCCTTGTGCTAAGTGTGATTCCCCGCGATATAAATAAACTCATTGGTTTGTACTCCTGGTCTCCTCATTCCGTGCTCCGTGTTTTCCTGCAAACCGTAGCAACCCGTTACAGAAACCCTGACCAAACAAAAATTTGAGCGGCACGACTTTTCCTTGATGTTAGTTTTTTCCACTTTTTGAGAGTTTGTGTTTCCGTGTTCTCCCCTCGGCTATGGAAATTGAAGCTCGTTTCTCCGCGCCGTAGCTCGCTCTGATCTCCCCTTTTGTGCGTATTCCTGGAGTCTGCCAGGCTTCCGCGCTACGCCCTCGATGACGCCACATTGAATTCTCTGTTCTGGATTGGGGCCAACTGTCATCGCCCCGTGGACCTCCCAGACACCACGGGAATAAGCTGGAGGGAAGGGATCCTCCGGTATCTGGAGAGCGTCCAGCCCCGATCCAGAAGGTATCCCACCGCCCTCGGCTTACTCTAGTTCACCAGCCGTTAATATGGCAAGCCCAACGAACATTAAGGTGACAAGCCCGTCAAGCGTTCATGTGGCTCCAGTGTCGGCTCCAGCCCCAAAACTCACCCCAGTGCCAGCTCCTCGAAAGCACTTTGCTGTGCCTGCTCCTCCAGAGCACCCTCCAGTGTCAGCACCACATAAGTGCTACCCTGATCCACAGTTCAGCCCAGGAAGGGCTCCTGTTCCCGAGTGTAGCCCACAGAGGGCTCCTGTTTCCTCGTTAAGCCCAAGGAGGGCTCATGATTCCTTGTTTAGCCCAGGGAGGGCTCCTGATTCCCTGTTTAGCCCAGGGAGGGCTTCAGATCCCCAGTTAAGGCCAGTGAGGGCTCCTGATTCCCCGTTTAGCCCAGGGAGGGCTCCTGATCCCCAGTCAAGCCCAGGAAGGGCTCCTGATCCCCAGTCAAGCCCATGGAGGGCTCCTGATCGCCAGTCAAGCCCAGGGAGAGCTCCAGATCCCCAGTCAAAAGCCAGGGAGGCTCCAGCCCCAGAGCGCGCTCCAGTGTTGGCTCCAGCCCCAGAGCCTGCTCCAGTGCCCGCTCCTCGTAAGCGCTTTCTAGAGCGCCATCTAGTGCCTGCTCCTCCAGAGCGCCCCCCCAGGATTCCTAGATTTCCCCAATAAAATTTTGGGGGGGCATATACCCGTGTCCAAGCCAGCTAAGGCCATGGAGGATCCGCCATGGCCTCCTGAGTCCCCTGATCCGCAATGGCCTCCGGAGTCTCCTGCTCCGCCATGGCAACCTGATCCGCCCTGGAGGCTCTCCTTGTCTCCGCCCTGTTCCTGTCCTGCACCAGCCTCCAGGGCGCCCACCCCCCTCCCCGATGATACGGTTATGGTGCGGGTCGTGCCTTCCGGGAGGGGGGCGATCTGTCACATGTTTATGTCAACTCCTTGTGCTACGTGTGACTCCCCGCGATATAAATAAATTCCTTGGTTTTGTACTCCTGGTCTCCTCATTCCTCGCTCCGTGTTCCCGCACCGTAGCAACCCGTGACAGCATCATGGTAGTAATTGTTGTACTGCCTTTTAAAAATGATCATTTTTTAAATTATTTTTTTATGACAATGAAGCACATTTTACACAGCTGTCATTGCCATAAGGCAACAAAATCTCATCACTTTTATGTGGAAAAAAATACATAAATAAAACATTTTAAAGTATCATGGTTATAATTTTTGTACTGGCTTTTATGATTTTTATTTTTATGTATTTATTTTTTTATGAAAATGAAGCACATTTTACACAACTGTCATTACCATAATGCAACTAAATCTCATCACTTTTATGTGAATTCTTCAAATGTTTATAATTGATTCCCATCACCATAAGCATGAAAAAAGCTCTCCTCAAGCAACAGGAGGTCTTCATGTATGACTGAAAGCAGTGATTAGCGAGTGACCGTCCATCTCATGAATACTAACATATGCTGGTTTGTCATCCGTGCACATGGAATCCTTCCTCCAGCAGATGGAGGTTTGTTCGAGAGCATTTGGTGTCCTCAATTACTAATTAATCTGACCTTTGAAAGTGAACAGCGAAGAAAATTAGGCAACAACTGTATGTGGCAAGAAGCTCCACCATCTGGATTCTTCAGCTGAGATGTTTGCGTGGGATATACTTGCTTTGTGCTAAACTCTGTCCATTTCATTCTTCTAAAGCCATTAATTGTTTTTTTAGACACCCTAAATCCCTTCAATTGATCACTTTTAAAGTTGAGAGCTTTGCACCGTTTGACTGATGAAATAAATTGCTCTCGAGATTTGAAAGTGTTCCTCTCAATTGCAGTTATTGAATGAAAGGGTTTGAAGAGTGACTTGTTTTCTGGTCAAGAATCATGCATGTGTTAAGTTCAGTCATCAAGTTAATGTAGTTCAAGGCAGATAGTTAATGTAGTTCATGGAGTTCAAGGTGTAAAACTCAAATCACAAGTGAGATCTCATTCTGAGATCAATGTCTCAGTGTGTACAGTATACAGTATACGTGACATTTCTCCTAGCCAGCAATGATACTAAATAAAAAGCAAATTGAAACTTTTGGTGAAGTCTCTTGCTTCTCAGCTTTTGTCCTGAGAAAAAGACCAATGGTAATCTCACAAGTCTGCGTGACAGTTTCATAACAGATTTTAATGTCTCAAACTGTACTCAGATGCGTTAAAATTCAGAGGTCTGCACTTGAAATGAAACATTTCTCATCAAATTCTTCTAGATTATCTAAACTATTCATATTATTTCTATATAATTCTGTATGTAATATACTGTACATACACACACAATATATACTATATAATATATATTATACATTTTTATTTATTTTTTGGGCCCACATTATTTATTTATTTTAGTTGTTTGTGTGTGTTTTGTGTGTGTGTGTGTGTCTTTGTTTGTTTATTTATGACTAGTTAGTTATGACTTTCAATTTTCTGTAGAACAATAAAGAAGATATTTAGAAAAATGTTTCAAAAATGTTTAAAAGTTCAAAATAGTGTAAAGTAAGTAAAACATTTAAAAAAACTAAACAAAACCAACAACAACCAACAATAAATAAATAAAAAATAAAACGACAACAGCAACAACAAAAAACATTTGGGTTCAAAGTCATTGTGGTTCAAAACAACATTTTGGCCTGTCAGATTGGGCGGGTGAAACGAGCGCTGCTGCGGCTAAACGACAGAGTGGCAATCGTAATAGGAGCGCAATAAATACTAATAAAATTACAATTATATTTAAGTATAAGAGTAAAATATACATTTTGCAAAAAAATTTGTTTTTGGATATTAATTGTGTCTTTTGTAGAATTTTAAACCTATACATATAAATGTATTTTTATGATAGCAGTAACTGTAAGGGGACTATTGTAATTGGTAAATCAAATGTAAGCTAGTAGTACTAATTACTAAGCTCAAATGAGTTAATGTGTGTCTTATAGCAGTTAAAATGTAGTATTTTTCTGTCTCTTTATTTTCATTTTTAATTCAGTGATTTTAACTTTTATTTTAGTTATTTTAATGCTTTAAAGAGTGATTTTTAGATTGTAATGTTCTAATGTTCTGCTATCTGTTCTGCAAACTATAAAAGGTACAGCTGTAATAAAACCAGAGAGAAAGGCTGCATGACTAGAAACTGTAAAAAAAAAAGTCAAATAATAGTATGTGAGACAGTGGTAATATCATTGTGTTCCTATTGGTCAGTGTTAGAGGAACTTAGCTTAGTCTGACAGTTAGCCTGCTTTAGACCAGGTTAGTTTCCCAGCATAAGTTGCCACAGTGACTAAGCTTGATCTAGGCCTACTTTGCTTTATGGAACCAAATCATTTGACAATGAGTCAGACTACCTGAAATAAGCCTGGCTTATTTGGTTAACTTGTTTTATAAAACAGGCTTCGAGGCATTAAAAGTTATCATATTTTTCTATTGCATCATATTGCATCGAATCGCATTGTGTTGAATCGAATCGAATCGAAATCGTATCACACTGCATCGTAATAGGGGTGAATTGTATCGCATCGCATCGGTAGCTGCTTCATATGTATCTTTAATGTATCGTATCGTTGGCTATGCATCGAGATGCGTATCGTATCGGCCTGAGTCATGAGATGCACATCCCTATAAGCACACAAGCAAAGATTATGACATGAACTGCGTCTAGGAGGGCTGCTGGAATCGACTTCTGCTTGCTCACATTCCCAGAGACGTGTCCACTCGTTCGCCCTCTTCATGGAGGCTTACAGTCGCAGAAACAGAAATGTAACATTCTTCTCTTTTGTTTCGCAGGGGATCTTCCCAGCCGGCTACGTCCACTTGAAGAAGGCTGTCGTCACAAACAGGGGGTAAGTGTCTTTATACTGATTCATGTCAAGCTGCTCCCTCAATAGAGAACAAATGGGTTGGACGAGGAAAGGTGACGGGGAGAGAGATGGATGGAAGAGAAGCGTAATCTATCTCAATCCTCTGATTCCCTTTCTCCTCTCCTGCTGGCTCACGAGTTTCATCACAAGCCTGAAAGGCTGAGGTTTCATCTTTTGGAAGATCTCTTACTCCCATTTCTCTCTGTCAAATATTTGCTTCATATATGAAGTTTGGTGTGACGTGGGATTCAAATGCTTCATGTATTGAATGTTTTTTTAAGGGATAATCGATTTAATGGATAATCAGAGAGGTTTATATCGCCTCCCCTTGTGAAAAAGAAGAGTATCGCATGTGTAGTATACTTTAAATCTTAAAAATATATGCAGATAATATAATATTAATGAAATGATAGTGCACTTAAAGAGAGACATTTTCATGACTGTTTCTAAACACACTTAAGTGCAATTTCAAGAAGTGCACTTTGTAATAAAGTCTAATTAAAAGTTTTGCTTCAACATGAATTTTAAATCATTATGTTATTGGTTCACTATGTATTTTAGTTTTCCATAAATGCTTTTCAGTGCATTCAGGAGCACATTAGAATTATGTATTTACATACAGATGTACTTTCGAATGGGTCAAAAAGCTAAAAAAAACCTTAATTGCATTTAGTATGAATTTAAACTATAACACATTTTCATTTAATTAGCAATTAACATACTTTTAAGTGTCTGAAAAGATTGCATTCAGTTTGCACTTGAAGAAGAGAAATAGATCACTGAAAACTAACCAATATATTCCTTAGGCATGTGATGTAGATGAGTTTTTCTTCATTTGAACAGATTTGGAGAAATGTAGCATGCATCACTTGCTCAGCAATGGATCCTCTGCAGTGAATGGGTGCCGTCAGAATGAGAGTCCAAACAGCTGATAAAAACCACAATAATCCACAAGTAATCCACACCACTCCAGTCCATCAGTTAATGCCGTATGAAGCGAAAAGCTGTGATTAGATTTTGGAAAGATTGTTTCGCTTTTACAGATTCATTCACAGGTTTGAATCTGATTCAGTGATTCAGTGGCACACTGAATGTTAATGGTTAAGGCATGCGGTATAAAGAGACGGAGAGAACGGGAAACAGTGAGCAAGAAAGAGAGCAGAGAAGCTCCGGGCCGTCACTCCCAGTGGGAACTCACTGCCGAAAACACGCAGGAAAACTGCACAACAGGGACTGCACATTGTCGGTCAACAGCTTCTTCTGTTTGTTTTAGCTTTTGATGTTTTCCAACTTTTTCACAGGTGTTTGCGCGTGGCACCGTGAGTTGAACTTCACAGCTTCCCTCAGCACTCACGCACATGCGCAAACAAGCCTGTATTGTGTGAAGGCAGCATGCTAGAGTAGATCCCAGCAGTCGTGTTCAACACATACATGTTTACAAACAGCTTTACTTAGAAAATATTACACAATTATCTTAAAACCCGTGCACACTCTCGTTCACCTTTGATAATGATGCATTATGCACTGGAACAGTTTTTTTACAGTATTTATTTTGTTCATGTCAGTTACAGTGTAAGCGTAGGACACATAAACATTAAAACAGTAAAACACAGTTTAAATAATATTTTTATAAAGTTTAAAGTACTATTTTGAATATAGAAGTTTAAATATTTAATACACAAATATATATTGTAGGTATTAAAATTATTAATATTGTACATTTTCTTTTTGAAGTCCGTTTAATAAGTAAAAAAACACATGAATAGTGTGCTTATTATTATTATTTATATTATCATCATCAACAAAACACAATATTTAATCAACGCACTGTTTAATAAGCTCACAACAATGAATTACACAACCATTTAAAAGTTTGGGGTCTGTAGGTCTTCGCTAACCAAGGCTGTATTTATTTGTTCCCCCAAAAATCAGTTAAAAGCTGTGAAATATTAGCCAGCCTACTATTTAAAATACATGTTTAAAGACTGTAATTTTAAAATGTAATTTATTTCTGTGATTGAAAGCTCAATTTTGTCACGTCACATGATCCTTCAGAGATCATTTTAACATACTGATTTGCTGCTCAAGAAACATTAATGTTGAAAACAGTTAAACGTTGGTGCTGCATCATATTTTTGTGAAAACAGTGATACAGGATTTTTGTCAGGAATCTTTGATGAATAGAAAGTTCAAAGCAAAGCTTTTATTTGAAATATAAATCTTTTGTAACATTATAAATGTGTTTACTGTCACTTTTGATCAATTTAATGCATTTCACTGACCCCAAGCTTGAATGGCTATCCAAAGGGTAATTTCTAAATGACTTAAAACTACAGATCATGTTTTAATGTATTAATGGTAGGTGACCCCATATTTGGGTTTTAGGTGATCCACAATCCATTTTTACTCTTAAAGTTCTCCACCACCTGAAAAAGTTTGAGATTTGTCTATGTAAATAGCTATGATGCTGTGATGTTGTTGCTTAGCTTCAGTTACAGGGAGTCATGTCCAGCCGTGTCCCGGGATCAAATTATAGTGTCTCATCAGAATTCACAAAACAAGGAGAAAATGACTCTGAAAGCTGTTACTTTGGACACATGTGATGATAAAGCAGAATAAAGACATCAATCTGTTTCCACCGTGTGTCAGAGAAGGACAGTGGAAGGACAATGAGGGCTGATGGATGTATAACAATATGGAGAGATGGATGGACAGGAAGAGCTAAAGAGACAGCAGGAAGATGAACAGGAGAATTTAATGCTATTGGTTTATGATGATAGCTCTGCATACAGTATGCTGTTATTTTAAAAACCCTGTATGAAATGCTTTAACAAAGTTAAACAAATGATTTAAAGGCACAATATGGAATTTTCGCCACTGGAGGGTGCGCATTCAAAATAAACAAAGAGACATAGGTGTAGTTTGATGACGCTGTGACTGAGTGTGGAATCATGGGAGTTGTGGTCTTCATCCCCACAGCCGATGCAATCCGACGGGACTCGGGCAGAAATCATGTTCATGGATGAGCTGATGATTTATTAACGTAGTAGAATGAAGCAGGGTGAGGCTGAAAGCTGTCGAAGCAAAACGAGGCCGCTGAATGAGCGTGACACACAGCTCGAAAGCAGCAGAGCTTTTATTATGCCACAGTCGACCGCTTCCGCTCCTTCCGGTCGTGTGTATGTGGGGTAAAGCAGCGCTGTTTTATCATACTAGATACATTTGAACATTCTGTTATAATGCTACTCTGTGCGGTCGTCACCGGTCTATAAAAATGCACAACATATTAAAGCGTCTTTGGTGTTTCCATGTTTTCTACAAAAAAAATAAATATCGAGGGGTTGTGACGTCATTGGCAGGCAACACAATGACACTATAGACACAGTCCATGTCACTAGTTAAAATTGCTTATTTCTCTGGATTTAAACATTCTTCGAAACATTTGGGATAATGTAAGTACACAAGTCAGCAAAATATATAACTCTGTTCTAGTGGTTTTTGGATATTTTAATAAAAAAATCTTACATATTGTGCCTTAAAAATTTCATATAACAATTTATGTCTATTTGTGATATATATATCTATAATATATATATTATAATATATATTATATCTATATATATATATTATCTATATATAAAATGTTAATTATGGACATAATATAATTAGTATTCATTATTTTATTCTCTTTTTTCCCGAATAAATAATCATTTTTTACTACTAATACTTTTGGGGTAATCACTAACCTTGGGTCAGTGTTGTTGTTTCTGCAAGTTTATTTAAAAACAAAACAAACAAAAAATATATTTATGTTATGTCTATAATTTTTTTAAATTAGTAAATATATTTTGTTAGTATAGATATATGATCGATATATATATATATAGATATAAATTAAATGAATATTATTTATGCATAAATAAAAAAAATGTTATTTAGGTTATTTTTTATTTTTATTTAAATATAGAATCATTTATTACTAATAACGAATTTGAGCGATAGATAGAGAATAGAGAGATAGATGCTAGATAGAGATAGTTTTGTTATTTAAGTATTTTATTTTCAAATAGTAATCATTGACTTATACTTTTGTGAAGAATAAATAAAAAAAAAAAAAAAAAAAAATAAGTATTTATTGATTTATTGATGTGAAAATAAAATAATATTTGTACACAAATAAAATGTTATTTGTTTTTTATCAAATATAGTAATAATTTTTTAATCTATATTTTTTTATAATAATCATGTCTACTCACACTTTGGAGGGTAATCACGCTAACCTCTGGTCAATGTTTGTTGTTTTCTGCTTTGGTTTGACTAACAGACAGACAGACTTGATGTTATTTGGATTATAATTTTTTATAATACAGTATTCATTCTAACCACTTGTTGAAGGGCAATCACACTAACCTGTGGTCAATGTTTGTTGTTTCTGTGCAGGCAATATGAGACTGTGGTCCCACTGGAGGACCCCATCATTACAGAGGTCACCTCTACACTGCAGGAGTGGTCCGTCCTGTGGAAGCAGCTGTATGTGGTGAGTATCGTACCATCTGACGGGATCCTCCATCTTCACTCCACTGTGGGCAGGAGAGGCCGTTTGCCTGTGCTACAACAACAAATATCACTCGAGAGGCTGGATTATAGTACTTTCAGTCATGGAACCGCCTTTGCTCAATCTAGTAGACAGTTTGAGAGTGTGTTGTCCAATGTTTCATAAATATGTAGTTTTGAAGGAGATACGGCCAAAGACATACCCCTGGCACATGTGAACATACTGTAGAGCAACAATTAAAAAAATAGCACAGACTGAATGCAAGAATGTGTTTTTGGTGAACAGGCTGCTAGTAAATGAGTTTCTGTGCAAATTGTTTGTAAACAGTACAATAATGTACATAAAAATGCTTTAACAAATTATTGATTAAACAAAAGAAGAACAAATTTATAGAATGATTTATGAATTGTATAATAATTGCATAAAAATTGTATAATTATGAGTTGTATAATCGGTGCGTCACATGATCAACTGCTAAATTCAAATCTGCTTTTGCGCTTTTCCTGGCGCTGAGCCAGAGATGGACGCACTCAGTGTTTGTCATATTATCACAACTATTCAGTGTTTTCAACCACTTAATGCTTATCAGACATTTAAATACACAAGTATTAGCACAATATACATTTATAGTTTATAAAATACACACTGATGTATAGGGAAGCCATAATAACGATCCTTACAAATATAATTTGATGACATGTTTTATTGATATCATATACATATTGTGTAGGTAACAATAAAGTTTACTCTATTATTCTCCCTGTTCACCAAAAACTTACTTTAATGTCTTTCTGGAGGAGAGGATGAATTTACGTGTTGTAAATCCCACAGCTCGGATTCAGCGCGAACTCACATGGCATCATCATGGAAACAATAAGGCGATACATTCTAAAATAATGGTTGCCTAAAAAAAACTCACACTGTGGAAGTCCGCTGGAATTATAAATGAAAACGAATTCATGAATCACACATTTGACAATTTATGTATTGCATGGTTGTGAACGATTCATGAAACAAGCATAATTCATTTATAAATCAATTTATAAAAGTTCATTAGTTCACATAAGTATGGTTACAAACTAAAACTAATTTATGTATGACATGGTTGCGAACAGTTCATAAAACACAATTATTGCAAATTTATGAAGCGCTCCTTTGATAGTTTACCCAAGAAAGTTAACGAATAATTCATAATACTCAATTATTGTAAATTTATGAAGCGCGTGTTTGATAGTTTACGCAAGAAAGTTTAGAGAAAATTTATAAAACTCAATTATTGTGAATTTATGAAGCTCGTGTTTGATAGTTTACGCAAGAAAGTTTACGAACAATTCATAAAACTCAATTATTGTGAATTTGTGAAGCACACGTTTGATAGTTTACGCAAGAAAGTTTACGAAAAATTCATAAAACTCAATTATTGCGAATTTATGAAGGGCGTTTGATAGTTTACGCAAGAACGTTTACGAACAATTCATAAAACTCAATTATTGCGAATTTATGAATCACACGTTTAATAATTTATGCAAGAAAGTTTACAAGCAATTCATAAAACATAATTATTGTGAATTTATGAAGCGCGCGTTTGATAGTTTACGCAAGAAAGTTTACGAACAATTCATAAAACTCAATTATTGTGAATTTATGAAGTGAATGTTAAGAAAGCTCACAAACAATTTATGAAACACAAGCAGAAATGATTTATAAATTGCATGATTGTGAATGATTGCATGGTTGTGAAATGAGCAGAACAAATTTATGGATCATACAAATTTGAGAATTGACATGCTGTACAAATGGTTATGAACATCGTGAGCAGAAAGAATTTATGAAATGGATGTTCAATAGTGTAAGAATAGTTTTACGAATGATTTGGAAATGAAATTACTATGCTTGAGTTTCACAAATGAGGCACGTTGTGTCCTCTTCGGGCTCAACCAATGGCGCGAGTTGTAGGCGGGGCTACCGGTTTACAATCTGTAGCATGGAAATTGAGAAATGTGCAAATGTTTCATTGCCTGTTTTTCTTTGCCCTCCCTCCGAAATGCAAAAGGAAGCTTTTCTGAATTTTGTTATCTTAATGAATGAATTTCAAAGAGTACTTTTAAGTTGCCTAAGCAAAGGCCCATGAAGCTGATGTGAATAATGATTAGGCAGAAGAGGCTTTGTGGAAGTCATGAATGCGCTGCTCTCCTCACACAGAGGCTCTATGAGATCTGACAGAGCCCTTTATGTAAGCCTGTGCTGAGGATTACCTAGCATTAGTGTACGACATGACAATAGAGCGTTCTCTCTCTCTCTCTCTCTCGTTTTTCTCTGTGACTCTGGATGTTTTAGGGATGTCAGACATGATGTAATCACAGAGATTTTAACTGTGTTGATTCATATCATTCGTCATTTCTTACTGCCATTTTGACTATTTACTGCTCAGTATAAAGATGACAGAGCATTTTTGTTCACACATTCATTATCCATTATTAACTACAAGCACACATTATGAATTGCATTGTTGTTAAATTGGCTTTAGTAGTAGTAGTAGTAGTAGTAGTAGTAGTAGTAGTAGTAGTGGTGGTGGTGGTAGTAGTAGTCCTTATAACATATTAGTTATGACTTATTTTACCATAAGGCACTGGTTACATAATATAATAAAATCATTAGCTTTATGGACAGGTAAAGTAAAGTATTAATCATTTTATATTACTGTTTCAATAACAATTGTTATCAGTAATAATAAAAATAATAATAATAATAAAAAGTTGTTTCACAAGTGAAAAATATATTACATTTTGAAAAAAAAGTCACGAAAACATGAACATGTTATGTAAACTATATTTGTTTAATAACTGTATTAGAACAACTAAACTGCATAAAATATGATGCTATATTTTTCAGAGAATAAATGGTTTAATATTCTTAATATAGTTTAATGTTTGCTGTCTATTGCCCTATTATGTTTAAATATCACAAAATGAAGTTAGGTTTATGCTTAGAACAAGAAAAAAAACAATGGGGTAAGAAAAATAAATGTTATTTAAAAATACAGTATAGTCTCTGAAAATACATTTTAATATATTTTTCATTTTAAGGATTGTTAGAAACTGATTAAATGTGTTTTTGCAGTGTTCCAGCACACATCACATCACATCAGAGAAAACAGCTTGTTTTTGCATTTTCCTCTGAGGACTATTTTTAAACCGTAACATGTTTCCTCAAACACCTTTTTGTTCTCAATCATCACCAATTCAAAGACATGAAAGCTTGTAATAAGGCTTCCAGGATTCTGACAGCACTTGTAATGCGGCTCAGAAAATCAACGCTAATTTGGTGGCCGGCTGAATCAAGTATGACTAATTCGGACTGATTTGGGTTGCGTAACAAGGCGAACAAAGAGCATCGCGAGGCTGAGACTCAGCTGATAGTGAAGATTCACTCTCCGCGGCTCCTGTTAGGAAAACGTGGACAAGACAACAAGCAGCCAGTCACGTGGAAACGCTTGTTATAATGATTGTAACAACAACTGTCTCAATTAAGATCTCAATGTATTTGGGACTCCGACCAAAGCCTCCACTCTTATCAGAAGCCAACGCACGCGATAAATGTATTGGACTAATTAGTCAACAGTGTTTTCTGAATTTGCTGTTTGCAGTTTGGCTGTGGCTGGTCTGCCAGATGCACTTTGTCATCTTCACATCGCTGTGGATGTGCTGTTAGCAGTATGTTAATATTATCATTAGCTTGGCAGGTTTGGCTAGGTTTGGGTGTTTATAACTGACAGTCTGGCTGTAATGTTTATTTAATTGTGTTTGTTAATTTTATAATACTATTTTATATACATTTTATAAACAATTTCAGGTGGTACATTGTACAAACTACTGATTAAATACTATCTAAATAATAATAATATTTTTATTATTGTATTAAGATTATATTAAATAAAAAATAAATATTAATTTATTCATTAATTCATACAACGGTTATTTCTGGTCCTCGAATCTGATTAGCTAGGAGCTCTTTCCATCCATGAGATATTCACATGGGAACCGTTTCACCACTTGTAGATATGTATACGTAGATGCCTCATTAGCGACTGTTTCTATGGGTCGCTATACTTAAGCCATCCGCCATACTGTAACGGTCAACTTGATGTCATTCACCATAACAGTAACATAAGCTACCAATGTTCCAAAAATACAAACAAAACACATTCACAGAAAGAAACGATCCTGTTTCTTTGGGAATTAAATCCCGGAGGTTTTACAACCAGAGGCTTGGCAGGGTTGAGCACTTTGAATATATGGATTATTATGGAGAAGTTGACCTGTTTCAGATGGCGGTCAGGGAAACATCACGTGCTTGGCGCAGCTCGAATAATGGGACTCTTACCAGACAACTATGGATTGTATCACTCCACTTGCGCTTATTTCTTCTCAGTGAGTGTCATGCTAGCCGAAACCCAAACCACTCTGAATTTAGAAATAATAAAGTGTTCTGTGTCATAGAATGTATTTGTAAGAGTTTTGTTTTAGGGATAATGTACTTGTTTAGATTTTCAAATATGCGGTTTGTAATAAAGATAACGTCTATTTGCAAATTGCTGCAACGTTTTCGGATCTGTGAGCTCCGGGCGTCAGCGCTCATAACCCGCCATCTTTGCGCTGGCCTCTGATGTCTCCTAGTGATGGAAAAACATGAGATATAATTTGTGGGTAATTCTAACGGGCAGTTGGTCTCATTATCTATTATTTGTTCAGAGCAAATAGTTTTGGCTGAGAGCAAAATCTCAAAACGTTATATTTTATATAACTTTAATGCAGTATATCAGAGTGCTGCCTTTGTACTTTTGACTGAATTTTCTAGCAACTTTTATGATGGCTGTTGTTTATTAAATATTATTATTCAATAAATAATATTTTATATAAATAATAGTAGTAATAATATTTAGTATTAATTATTCCACCATACGACAAGAGATTTGTTTTTCTGAGTGAGTCAGCAGTAAAGACTTTTATATTGAAAGAGACTGAAACAGGGTTGTAAACAAGGGAATTATTTTTACTTTCTACAACAGCTTGTAAGAAGCAGCCAACAAATGCACTGAGCAGTGCTGTCATCGTAAATCAGGATAGTCTGGCCAAAGATATCGCTTCCCAGCATACATTCAAAAACTAAATGGGTTATTGTGCATATGAGATTGAGCTGAAGAATGAATACACATAATAAACTGCTTTTAATTCAGTAATACAATAAGCTTTTAATGAAGCACGTTTCTTCGTTATTAGTTCTAAAGTATCTTGTAAATCCACCGATAGATAGATAGAAAGTAGGGGTGACCCCGAATAGTCGAAGATTCAATACTTCGATAGGAGGAGCCTGATTCGACTACCAGTCTCACAGTCGAATATTCACGGGATGTTATGATCACGCCATTTTGGCTGTATGGGGGTGCTCAAATGTCTGATTTCACATAGAACTACTGGTTTTCTCCAAATAAGTTAATATACAGCCTATTAAAATAATGCTGTAAATAAGAATCTGAAAAGAAAAAAAGCTGTAAATAAATATTTTAACGTGCGTGAAAAAATCCAACCACCTATAGATTTAAGTTTCACTTTCCATAATCCGTGACTGACAGTGACAGAGGAGCATCTTGGCGGCAGGGATTTAAAAATTTAACAAGACTCAAAATGACACAGGCAGAGTGAAAGACTGGTTTTTTCCATAAGGTAGGGTACAATGATTTTTTTTCATGGGTTTTGCTGATGTTTAATGTTAACTATCTTTTAATCAAACATAAAACATTGATTTACCCGTTTGTATCTGCGAGGCGTCCATTACACATTTTCCCTGTGTGTTAACATAATTATGACTGTCGAATGTCTGACTTGACTCTCGGTAATGTATTTTGCCCCGCCCCCAAAACATATGAATCGACTATCAGTCGAATATCGGCAAGATTCGAAAATTCCGATTCGACTATGAAAATCCTTAGTTGGGGACACCCCTATAATAGATTGATAGATAGATAGATAGAGCTGTTTTTAAAGCCTTACAATGATATCAGTTGTGGTAGTATTAGGCTTGCTGCGATAGACGGTGCTGACGGTGATACCGTTTTTAAGCCGCAACACCGGTTACGTCACTTGCCCACCGCGGCACCGCCCCCACCGTCGTTTTGATTTTTTTTTAGTAACAAAAATCATTTAGCCTAGTTCATTTAGAGGACAGACACTTTTAAAAACTAAATGCTCAATGCAGCGTGCCGAACCGTGCGTGAACGACAGTGCACCACGGAGCAGGAGTCAGATTTTATTTCGAGCTAACTGACAAGAGTGAGGTGAGAAAGACAAGACGATGGCAGAAGATTGTTCAGAAAAGAAATGCAAAGGCGCCTGTTTGGCAATATTTTAGATTTCAAAAAGCCTATTGACTGGAAGTTTTTTTTAAACATTCGTTTCTTATTTATTTGTTTCCACAGTGTTTGCTGATTAATTTTTAAACTTTGTGTATTTTATTTTATTTTACATCAATGTGTATACGCCGTGCCTCCAAGCTTTCTTATTCGATTTGCTAATAAACGTTCTATGTTTCTTATTTATTTAATTCCACAGTGTTTGCTGATTTCATTATTGTTAGAGTTTTGTTAATAAAAGTTCTGAGTTTGACGTTGTTGTTGCTTGAATTGAATCAACGCTGAATTGCCCCTAATTGCCCAGTGAAAGAAAACTGTGCACGCCTTTTAAGCTATTTGAAAGCCAAGAAATCAGAGGAAAAGAGGGAAAACTCAAATGAACAATTGCTTGATGCCGAATTGCAGCAGTTGCCGCTAATTGAAAGTGGAAAGTAACATTTGCATGGCACTTTTCCAAGCCATTTGAAAGCGAAGTAGAAAAGAGGGGACACTCAAAAATCTAAACCCGACCCAATGGTGATACCGGTATTAACGGTGTTGTCACACGTCGATTAACCGGTGGGAAAATTTCCTCACCGTCACAACCCTAGTCAGTATTTATATCTGGGCCATGAAAAGTTTGCGTTCATATTGACTGACAGGTTTCCCCATCAACAACCTCTTTTAATATGCAATACCGGGTCAGGAGATGGTCACTGGGAGACTTGTGATTGATCTGCACCCTCGGCCGTATGGACAGAAATCAGTGGGATTGGGACTGCTGAGTGACAGTAGGCGTGTTTCCATTACAGATTTGCGCAAAACTTTGGCAATATTTTCTGAATGTCGATAAAAAAAGTATTGCGAAATGACGGCATTTCCATTAACCAATATTATGCGACTAAAACGTAACCTTTTGCCTCTCGCGATAAGTCATGGCATGGATGTGGGTGGGATTTTGACATTCTGGAATGAGGAACACAAGCTTTGAGTGGCCGCAATCAGCTTCAGTGGCCATATCAGAGCCACACTGCACCGCAGACGTGTGCAGACGTGTGCAAGCATTGTGGCCGCAATCAGCTTCAGTGACCGTATCAGAGCCACACTGCACCGCAGACGTGTGCAGTGTAAATTGTCTAAGCATTAGTGGTCAGGAAAGCCCCTCATACTGGAGAGCGGCCACGTATGATGTGTTTCTTGGAGGTTAAAGTACATTGAAAAAAATTCATAGACTTTTTACCATACGCATGTGACACGTAAATGCGAAAAAGTCAATTTCCATTGCAGTGTGCGGAATTATTCCTTTTTCCATTGCCTGAAACACCACTCATGGCGCGTACAAACTTTTTGCGATATATATGTGCGTTTTACCAAAAATCCATTAGGCGTATTTTCAATTTGCAATTTCAATTTGTGCAATTTGAAGGGTAATGGAAACACACGCGCCTAGTGAAGTGTCATGTCATGATATGAAAATTCTCAAAGCGTCCGTTACCACTGAAGCCTGTCACAGAACATACTGTACAAGTAACCTCAGCAAAATATGTGCATATTTTAAGTGTTTTAGGGCTTAGTCATGCATATATTTGCTAAACGTCTTGAGGCTCCGAGTTAAAATGACCAACCTTGATTATGCAAAGTGATACCATCTTTTATGACATTACTTGCCTCTCTCCTCAGATTATGGAAAAGTGCTTCTCAGATGTTTCATGAGCTTTTCTGTACACCAGTCGCTCATTACAGTATCTAAACTCTCCAGAAATAGGTTTCAGTAACATTCATGTCTGTCTGTCTCTTGTTTAGAGAGATATGTTTAGAGTACAAACAGCTAACATAATTGGTCAGGTTTGCAATATTTATTTAATCTGTTCAACATACAAACATATTTAAGCTGGAGACAAAACAAAAAACAAAAACAAGAACACAAAACAAAACAAAAACAAAAACATCTATTAAAAAATCTATTTTGGGCAGAACTCTAAATGTATTATTATTAGTAGTAGTAGTAGTAGTAGTCGTCGTAGTAGTAGTAGTAGTAGTATTTCTGTTCAGAGTACAAATAGCTAAACAAATTTCAGCAGGAAACAAAACAAAACCAGAAGTGCAAAACAAAACTAATATAAACCAAATACCTCAAAATGAAACAGAAACAAAATACAAAACAATAACAAAAATTTATATTTTGCTCTCTGTCTGAACAAATCCCCAAATCAAGAGGTCTTTATTTGTGACTTTTGTGTATTCCATAAAATACATGTTATTGATGCACTCATCCACATGTAACATGCTGCTTTAATGCTTCAGCCGGGCTCTTTTTACACACAGGCAGTTATTTTGTTTGAAAAAAAGACCCGTTTGGTGCAACCCCCATCTGCAATGTTGCCTGCAGTGCAAACCAGACAAAGATGTTGGAGCGCATGTGTAAAAGCTTTTTTTTAATTTTCGTTCCATCAGTGTGATGAAACCTCATGTCACACTGTCACTTTGTCCTGGTTAACTGTCAATCATAGCCCACCTCACGCTCCCCATGCTAGAAAACCTTTTCATCCTCACACCTTCTGTCTAAACGTGGTCCATTTCAGAATGGCCATGTTTCATTTGTGCAGGATTTTCAATGGTTAGCATGTGGTCTTGCCGCTGTATGTGAAGAATGCGACTATTGAATAGTGTCATGTATATAATGCACTATTTGATTTTGGGCTTTGTTCAGACAGACAGCAAACATACCATTGATTTGTTGTGTTTTTTGTCTTGGATTTTGTTTTGTGTTGTGTTCATTAGCTTGTCTTGTGTTTTGTTTCATGCTTTTGTTTCATCTTGGTTTTTTTTGGTCTTGTGTTTATTTGTCTTGTGTTTTATTTTCTGTTTATTAGTTTGTTATGTGGTGTTTTTGTCTTGTGTTCTTTGTTTAGTCTTGTTTTTATTTCATCTTGTGTTTTGTTTTGCCTTGTTTTGTCTTCTGTTTATTGGGTTATCATGTGTTGTCTTGTTTTATTGTACATATATATTTGTCTCTGAACAAGTTCTATCACTTGGGCATGTCAGCTATTGAATAAAGCTAAGTGCAATATTAGCTACCTGTATTTTTTACATTCAATATCCTGTTTCACTCAAAAAGTACATTTGGGTTACATGCTACAAGTCAAGTATTTGGCTACTTTGCTAGTTGCTAATTATTGACTTTAGCTAAGGGGACAATATTTATGTTGCAGACAAAACAACTCATCTGTATGAACCAATATTAACAAGGGATGTAACGATTAACCATGAGCCGGTCGAAAGTTGATTAAAATATGTGACGATTCAAATCGATTGAGATGCCAAACAAATCGAGATACAATTGGAGTAGGAGTTTACATGAATGTATCTCTGAGGGGAACTGACTATCTTTAGAAAAGTTTACGTGGTATTTTCTTTTCATCTTTCCCCTGAACAATGCATATTAAAGTAGTGTTCATAAGCGCAGCTCTGCTTTGCTTACAGAGGTAACCCAGGAAACAGTGTATCATTGCTGTTCATGAGCGCCATCTGCTGTCAGAAAGTGAATCTGCATCTCATTCAGCTCGTCTGCTGTTTCGTTCAGATATGATTTATGTAGTATAGTTTCACAAAACTAAAGTCATACCATTCTGTTTTTGCTTCAAATTTCGAAATTATACAGTCTAATTTAGATTAAAATCGTAAGTTGAGTGAATTGTTACATCCCTAATATTAACATAGTTGGCCAAATTTAATGCAGATTAAGATCACTTGGCAACATTTATTTATGGCTTAAAGTTGATATACACAAAAATAACTTTGACTTATCCCACATTTTCTTGAAATGAATGAATGAACAAATTCTTGGATTGTAGGAGTCATCTTAGATTTATACTGACACCTAGTGGTGTGGATGTAGTGTTATGCAAAAACGCCTGTAGTAAGCTTAGCATGGTTGTTTTATTAGCATTTACTAGTAGGTTTTTTTTCCCTCCAGCTGGTTGCTCTTCAGCACTTTTCATACTACATTAGCCTGTGCTGGACTGCACATTTAGTGAATGTGACTTGTACAGATGCTGAGGGGTCACGACCCGGGAAGGCGAAATGTGTGGCGACAGCCTGAGGCTCATTGTGGTGCCAGGTTGTGGTGAATTCTGCAGGGATTCACACGTTCTGATGATGACACCACTTCCTGGCGTCAGTGTCACGTTTCTAGAAAAGACGGAGGTGAACTGTGGCGGTCAGAGTGTCTTTGAATGTGTTGGTGTGTTAAAGATAACTCACACCGTATTTCCATCATGCAGAAGTTTCTCGAGGAGGTCAGCTGTCAGATGGTAACCTTTTAACTGTATGCTAGCATTCTGCATTCATTTACAGAAATATTAAGAATAATTATTTCATTTTAAATTTATTTTTATATTTATTTTATCTGTGGCAGATATGCTTGTATTTGTATAATGTCATCGTTAACCTTTTGCATGATGCTTACAATCCCCACCAATAGGTGTCAGTATTTAAAGTCCAAGATTTGTATCTTATATCCTCCTCTGACCGCCAATTTTACAATTTTTTAAAACTCTAGTACATAATATCTTGCTACAAACATAAACTATAATTAATTATTATAGATCATTTTTTTATATACCTATATTGTTATTTTTTTTAAAAAGGGAAAATTAGAATAATATATCTAATTTTTAAAATTATATATAAAAAAATTTGAAGTCCATTAATATACTTATAATAAGATGATACATAATAATAATAATAATAATAATAATATAGTTTATTCTGCTTAATGTTTATTTTATTCATTGTATTATATAGATATAGATATATAATATATATATATATATCTAGTAAATACAGTCTACGCAAAAGTGTTGTTGTTGTTGTTTTAGCAATGGTATAATGACCATATATAATTATCTCTTTATTAGAAAACAACCAGAAAATACAGAACATTTGGATGCAGTGTTAAAAATTTTTTTTCTACAGGCTAAAGTGGCAAGTATTTACTGTGACCTAAATGGAATGAAACCCTAATTAATGTCATTGCTTACACCTGTATTTGTCCTACTAATTTATGTCAAAATGACTGCTGTGAAAATGATCTGCTACACCAGGCTTGTGTATGACATTCTTGAGCGTTACATACACTTGTTGTGGGCGTTTAATTCATTGGAAGCTTTCAATCAAACTTTCAGTCGCATCATTCCACTCAAAATGCTGAAGATCACAGAACTTGGTGGACATAAAATCATAATTTTGCATCAGCAAGGCCTCGCTCAAAGGGAAATCAGCAAACGAACTGAATACTTAAGATGTGGTATATTGTCCAAATCGATGGGATCATGAATGCTGAGAATTACCCACAGGTTTTAATTCATCATGCCATTCCTTATGGAAACCGCCTGATTGGGAATTATTAAAAATTTTTTAGCATGATAACGATCCCAAGCAGACTGCTAATGCAGTGAAATTATATTTGGAGAGAAAAATAGCTGATAAAACACTGGCAGTCATGTACTGGCCTCTACAGAGTCCAGACCTGAATATTATAGAGGCAGTATGGGATCACCTGGACAGAGAAAGAGATAAAAGAACGCCTACATCTAAAGAAGAACTCTGGGAAGTGCTGAAAGAAGCCTGGTATAATATAGCAAAAGATTACTTCAGAAAACCTCAGGACAGCCTGCCCAAAAGAGTTTAAGATGTGTGTAGTGCCAACGGAGGTCACACTAAATACTGACTGTTGCCTGAAGTCAGGGCAAATTATGAAAATTGTGACTTTTTTTTCAAATTTTCAAAATGTTGTGTTTGTATCCGAATAAAGAGACAAATAAATAAGGATGGTCATTACATTTCTGCTAAAACAACAGTGTGGTGGCCCTAAGAACTGTGGTAAAAACATTAAAGGGATCGTTCACCCAAAAATGAAAATTCTGTCATTAATTACCCACCCTAATGTCATTCCAAGACCTTTGTTCATCTTCAGAACAAATTAAGATATTTTTGATGAAATCCAAGAGTGTAGAAAATGTCATCCGCTTGAATGGCATTCTCTTGTGAACACGTGTACAACAGTTAGCAGAATCTAGAGTTCACGGTTTAGAAATTTTAAATATGGATATTTTTCTTACACAAACGGATCAAATCGCTTCAGAAGGCATTTATTAACCCCCCGGATCCCTGTGGGACACTTTTTATGATGGATGGATGCACTTTATTTTGCTTCAAAATCTCAACAGCCATTCACTGCCATTGTAAATCTTGGAAGAGCCAGGACATTTTTTAATATAACTCTGATTGCATTTGTCTGAAAGAAGAAAGTCATATACACCTAGGATGGCTTGAGGGTGAGTAAATCATGAAGTAATTTTCATTTTTGGGTGAACTATCCCTTTAATACTAATTTGTAATAACATGATTATATATTTTTTTAATTAAAAGGTTATGATGATATGAAATCATATTGCTTGAAAGAGGAAGACGCTTAAATTATTTAAACAATTATTTCAAATTATTTAAAATGATAGTTTGTTTAAAAGTGCATTGCTTTTATAATAATACACACTACATTTTAGAATAATAGATAATAAATTACATTTGGGACCGTTAAGATCCCAGTTTTGCATTGTGATGTTTCTGGACAGAAACATCTCATTTTACCCCCAGTTTTTATTACAGTAATACTTTCAAATGTTTTACTCCTAGTAAAATCAAATCAAATCAAATATTAAGACCAATACAAAATAGGGGTGGGAATCACGGTACGATATTATCACGATACTTCTGTCTCGATACAATATTATTGCGATTTTAAATATATTGCGATATTCTGCGATATATTGCAATTTATTGCCTTTTTCCAACTTCAAATGATGTCCCCAAAGGAAAACTTTGACAACATCTGTTTTAACTATCTCACTTCAGTTTTATTGTTGCAGTGCAAAATGGGATTGTCAAGCAGACAAACTGACCAACACTTTCATGAAAACCTGTCATAAATGTTGTATGCACCTGGCAAACTTAACTATTTATATTACAGTCTAATCTAGTCCACCTTAATTAAATGTAAACAGGTATGCACTGCTGTGCTACTACAGGTATTTTGAACAGTGCAACTTGAAATTGTACTAAAAAGTCGTGCAGACCCTTCAGCAATTGGGGCATTTGAAAGTAAATTACTGTTAAATTTCAATTAAATTAAATTAAACATGTAGTCTTAATCAGAATTACAAAATTCTGGGACGAAACGGAAACCGAAAATTCGGGATGCACTTGGCCGAAAACCGAAACCGAAAATGCTTTGTAATGATTATGTATTATTTTATTAAATAATATAAAGTAATTTTGTAAGACTTTTTAAATTTAACTAAATTTTAATGATACTGAATTTAAAAAACACAAGCCAATAAAATAACCACACTTTTACTGAAAGTAACACAATAAAACTGGACAGAATTGATATTAATATTGGTAACACTTCACAATAAGTTTCATTAGTTAACTAGTGTAGTTAACATGAACTAACAATGAACAATACTTTTGCATTTATTAATCTTAGCTAATGTTAATTTCAGTATTTACTGATGCATTATTAAAATCAACAGTTGTGCTTGTTAACAGTTAATGCACTCTGAATTAACATGAACTAACAGTGAATAACTGTATTCTCATTAACTAACATTAAGAAAGTTGAATAAATACTGTAATACATGTATTGTTAGTTCATGTTAGTTAATATATTAACTAACATTAACTAATGGAACCTTAATGTAAAGTGTTTGGCGCATTAATATTAAATATCAATGTATTATTTTTATTTAGTTGTATGTAACATAATCAGTCATAACTGTTGTTGTTGTTTTTTTTTGGCTAATTATCCAAATAATGTATAGTCCTACAGAGCTATTATTATCAGAGCATGTGAGCAGAGTACAGCAGAGCATAGCGTCCCTGAGGTACATTATTTTAGCGCGTTGCCCAGTACAGCTGACCCTACCTACACCAGTTTACAGCACAGTGGCCCGACTGCAAACCACAACAAGCAGCCCTATTCTGCATAGAAATTTTCCTGTCAGCTGCGTTATTTGAGCTGACTTGCTTTTCCGTTGAGCATGAGCTGTACACGCGCGGGACGCCATTCATAGATCGGAAAATTGATCAGCATAAACATGCGTTCTGAACACTTGGCCGGGCGGGCACGACGTGGGGGGGGCGGGGACGGGTGGCGGCGCGCCATATATATATTAAAATATAATATAATTGTACCTATATTTTTGGGTGCACCCCTAGTTACATCCCCTCCTTGTTTACAATTCCGAACTAAGTCCATACATCCGATTTAAACGTGGACGGGGCTTTCATTATACTTCCGCATGCCGCCGCTTTATTTTACTAACTTACTGCATGCTGAAGGTGACCCAGCTGACCTCACCAGAAAAAAGCTTAACACCACCATCTAGTGGATTGTAAAGAAATTGATTTTATTATTCTACCAAATAGTATAATAAACGAGCACTTGGCGTCCGTGTATCAATACAGTATTGCCGCGGAAAATATCGTGATACTATGCTGTATCGATTTTTTCCCCCACCACTAGTACAAAAGTACTACCATTATTGATTGATTGATAGATTGACTGATGCATTAATGGGATTTGGGCAATAGAAATGTGTACATGAGCATGAAAATAATGTGACATTGCAAAAAAAAATCTTATTAGTCCTGACATTAGGCTTCTCACAAAATATAATCTAATTTTGTTGTTGTTGTTGTTAATATTGGACTAAAATATGACATTTTCTTGACAGGTTTCGTGAGACTAGCACTAAGAAGATGCTTTGGATAAATGTAGCTGAAAGTCAAACCACCATAGTGTAAAAAAAAAGGATCCTGGGATACACCGCAGGTTATAAACAACATGATTAATGTCTCCTATCACACATTCCCCTAGAAAACGATTCTCTTCTACACACTGTAATGTGCTGCTGGCGACTCGTTTATGATAAATCCTTCTTCGCACATTATAGGATTCAACAAATTTACATTGTAAATACCACAAATTCAATCCACAAAAATCAAATGGTTGCCTTCAGACATACAGCATTCACATATTGGTTTCATTCCAGTCTCACGGTTCCACTTTCGTGGATCCTGCCTCTGGCTGAGGTACAATTTGGGAAGTCATAATGTGATTTTGGTCAAAATAAGTAAAATGGCACAGCGCTTCATTTGGACCCACATTACGACCAGTACCAATTAGTTACCCACCGATAATTATGACATTGTGGCGCCGTTATAAATATGATGACTTTAAAGAATCATGACAAAGTGTTGAGGAAGGCCAGATGCTAAATAGACAACATCGTACGGATGGATTACCCTGGGTATTTTGAAGAAATGCTACAGATAGTATTAGGCTTTGTGTTAGATGGCTGTAGGCCTCGTCGGGATTTTATGTCAGGTTTAGTTAATTGTCATTCCTGTTGACGTCAAAATATTTCTAAGTGCCAAGATGCTCATTTGTGAAGTGCTACTCTCAATGTGACACTTTTGTCAGTTTGAATAGTCATAAAAAAGGGCTTTTTGGCACGCACATGGTCAAACAACATCTTGACACCTCCAAAATATCTAACAAAAATAGCTTCTGTCTAGTTTATAGGGTCCCTATGCAGTGTTCAGTGTCCCCTACACACTTGATAGGGAACATGTGTAGAAGTTTTGACAAGACTTTTATTTAGAATGACTTGTAACATTATTAAAAACTGAATATGATGCCATTTGCTGTCAAAATAGTGTCATTCAGACGTTTTAAGTGTGACGTAAGGGGCCTCCCTTCTGTCTCCGGTATTCCTCATAATTCAGTCGCTCAGTTTGATGGGTTCTTTATTGTTTTGGTGAGATATTGAGCTGAGACGTATAGGTCACCCATCTGCTTATGTCAGTGGTAGATGAGATGTTAAACGAACCTTGGCAGAAAGTTACTTTTAGCCTTTATAAGGTAAAAGTTTCTTTCTTCATATGACAGACCATATGATTTGCATTACTCTATGTATGTATGTATGCATGTATTGTTTGTCCTCCTAAAACATAATATTTGATTAACACTATAAGATTATTTGTTTAAAAAATGAAATAATATAGCTATTATATTTTTAAGTTGTATTTTTAAAAAAGTTTTTTTTATTTGTTATTCAGTTTAATACAATTGTATTTTTGGTACACAAAACTTAATAGTAATATGTGATAACACAAACATTTAATTTTCAAAAATAAATAAAGAAAAAAATATAGCTTAATTATATAGTTTAGTAGTATCTTTTAATGGAATAATTTTTTTTGTAGATGTAAAAAATGAAATAGTATATAAGTAATAATATGTAAGTAATATAGCTTATTATAATTTACAAACCCGATTCCAAAAAAGTTGTGACACTGTACAAATTGTGAATAAAAACAGAATGCAATGATGTGGAAGTTTCAAATTTCAATATTTTATTCAGAATGCAACATAGATGAAATATCAAATGTTTAAACTGAAATTGATAATTTTAACGGAAAAAAAAGTTGGGACAAGGCCATGTTTACCACTGTGTGGCATCCCCTCTTCTTTTTATAACAGTCTGCAAACGTCTGGGGACTGAGGTGACAAGTTGCTCAAGTTTAGGAATAGGAATGTTGTCCCATTCTTGTCTTATACAGGCTTCTAGTTGCTCAACTGTCTTAGGTCTTCTTTGTCGCATCTTCCTCTTTATGATGCGCAAAATGTTTTCTATGGGTGAAAGATCTGGACTGCAGGCGGGCCATTTCAGTACCCGGATCCTTCTTCTACGCAGCCATTATGTTGTAATTGATGCAGTATGTGGTATGGCATTGTCATGTTGGAAAATGCAAAGTCTTCCCTGAAAGAGAAGACGTCTGGATGGAAGCATATGTTGCTCTAGAACTTGGATATACCTTTCAGCAATGATGGTGCCTTTCCAGATGTGTAAGATGCCCATGCCACACGCACTCATGCAAAACCCATACCATCAGAGATGCAGGCTTCAGAACTGAGCGCTGATAACAACTTGGGATGTCCTTGTACTCTTTAGTCCGGATGACATGGCGTCCCAGTTGTCCAAAAAGAACTTCAAATTTTGATTCGTCTGACCACAGAATGGTTTTCCACTTTGCCACAGTCATTTTTAAATGAGCCTTGGCCCAGAGAAATCGCCTGCGCTTCTGGATCATGTTTAGTTATGGCTTCTTTTTTGACCTATAGAGTATTAGCTGGCAATGGTGAATGGCATGGTGGATTGTGTTCACCAACAATGTTTTCTGGAATGTTTTCCTGAGCCCATGTTGTGATTTCCATTTACAGTAGCATTCCTGTATGTGATGCTGTGCCGTCTAAGGGCCCGAAGATCACCGGCATCCAGTATGGTTTTCCGGCCTTGACCCTTAGGCACAGAGATTGTTCCAGATTCTCTGTATCTTTGGATGATATTATGCACTGTATATGATGATAACTTCAAACTCTTTGCATTTTTCTCTGAGAAACTCCTTTCTGATATTGCTCCACTATTTTTCGCCGCAGTATTGGGGGAATTGGTGATTCTCTGCCCATCTTGACTTCTGAGAGAAGCTGCCACTCTGAGAGGTTCTTTTTATACCCAATCATGTTGCCATTGACCTAATAAGTTGCAAATTGGTCCTCCAGCTGTTCCTTATATGTACAGTTAACTTTTCCGGCCTCTTATTGCTACCTGTCCCAACTTTTTTGGTATTGTGTAGCTCTCATGAAATCCAAAATCAGCCAATATTTGGCATGACATTTCAAAATGTCTCACTTCAACATTTGATATGTTATCTATATTCTCTTGTGAATAAAATATCCTTTTCTGATATTGTATTATTCCATTCCTTTATACTCACAATTTGTACAGTGTCCCAACTTTTTTGGAATCGGGTTTGTAGTTCATTTTATTTTAATAATTTTTGTTCATTAGTATTTATTGATTTTTGGGGCACTTAACTTTAATTAATATATACATTTCAATACAAAATAATATAGTTGATTTTTGATGATTGAGTGATTGATTGATTGATTTATTGATTCATTCATTCATTCATTGTTTGTATGCAAAACTTAATACTAATGTATGATATCATGATAATATAATAAAAAAACAATAAAAATGAAACAATTAATACAGTTTATTCTCATGTTCCAAGACTGTATGACTTACTTTTTTTATGTGGAACCCAAAAGGAGATATTTTGCAGATTATCCAAGCTGCTCTTTTCCATGCAACAAATTAGATAATGAATCACACAGTTAAGCTCCAAAAAAATATCAAGCTTTATTACAGTAGTCTATGTGACTGTCTGTGATCTTCCAAGTTTTTATATGCAACGAAAATACAAAAATTGTTATACAGTGAGGATCTTACCCTTTTACAGAATAATTGACATTTTTCACTGAAAGTCAAAACGTCATTGCTTCTTGCATGTGTTGTGTGATGCATCTGCGCAAATGAGTTTCAAGAACTATGGATTTTTCATACAGCAAAAAATCATACAGGTTTGAAATTATAAACTGCACTACTTAAAGACTTTCATTAATTATTCATTCATTTTTATTACAGAAAATCATTATGGAATTATTAAAGTCTCACATATTAGCCTAAAGTCCCTTGTGTGCGAAAACAAACTCAAATACTAATCTTATATTCCCGTGAAGCTGCAAATCGTCAGTCATTACTGGCCTCTTTCCGTACTAACGCCTCTGTCTGCCCGACAGCAAGAATCATAGTGTCAGTGAACAGTGTGGGCTGGCGCATAGTGTCTGACTAACCTGCCAAATTGCTGTTACTAAGGCAACCCCCTCTCCAATGGCAGTCGCCGCAGAGGTGAGGGGGCGATCCGTGTATGTGGACCTCTGTCCAGATCAGCCTGTGAAATGTCTTTTTGCCTCAGATCTTAGGTAGCAGAACAGAGCCGAATCCTTGCGGACGTCAGTGTACCAGACGCTCGTGAACTGAGTGTCCTGTTCTAAAGTGCTGGAGCGTTGCTTTGATGCTGTCTGAACACACTCAGCACAACAGAGGAGAACAGAAAATCATGAGAGAAGCCAAATTATGCTTAACAAGGGATTTCTTGTTGGTTTGAAATCATTTAAGTTCAGTGTCCTAGACTTGCTTTGTGTTGACAAAAAAAGCAGCAGACTAGATATGACATCTACCCAATATCAAACCATTGACTCGTTCAACCTGTTACCAAAGTTAAAATTCATCAAATATTTTTTTTAGTTCATTTACAAATATATGTTCAACAGTAACTACTGTACAAATCAACAAGCACATTCTAGCATGAGATTAATAATAATTCGTATATAGTACATTGATTAATATATTAGTCGGAAGATATATATTTTGTTTAATTAATGTAAATGTTGTTAACGTATTTAAATTATACAAATCATAATTCAACTGCAATCTGTGGAGGGCCAAATTACTCATTTTAAATATTTAAATAAACTGTTAAGCACATAATTGAACTTAATAAAAACTGACATTAATTTGGTGATGATTCAATGTTGAGTCATTTGTTTTTTAACAAAATCAGTTGAGTAAATGATTAAAGGGGTCATATGATGCGATATACATTTTTCCTTTCTCTTTGGAGTGATACAAGCTCTTGTTGCATAAAGAAGATCTGTAAAGTTGCAAGACTAAAGTCTCAAATCCAAAGATATTTATTTATTTTAAGTTAAGGAGTCAGCCACACCTACCTAAAACAGATCGTTCTAACACACCCCACATGTCTACATCACTATGTGGAAAATTAGCATAATGCCGCCCAAATGTTCACGAAAAGAAAGAAGGCATAACTTTTATTCTAGCTGTAGTATTGTTGCCGCCGCTGCCATATCCTGAAGACGCTGTGTGACTCGGTGTGAAAGCGAAACTACTTTGTTTCCAAAAGAGGACGATATCCACTTCATCATGCCTAGAGCTGATCTGTGCTGGTTGCTGAGGAAATACAACAACTTGCGCTGTGGATCGCGGATCGGCTTTCACCGTGGACGAAGAAGAGTCCAGCCCGGGGTCGTCACATGAATTTGCCGCAAGTCTGCCGGACGCTCCTTCGTCGAATCCACTGGCCGCGCCATTCTCAAGCCCGCCCACCTCTGCTCACTCAAGGCCGCAGGTGTGATGCTGGTCTCGTTGTGAAAGTGAACCACTTTGTGTGACTTCCAAAAATGGACACGACTAGAAATCAGTGGTTAAGTGGTATTACAACACTGTTTCAGAACACTTCAACCCAAATATTCAGATGTGTGGAGCACATTTTATGGAGGACCGTTTCCGGATCATGCGTAGAGTGGAATACAATGCCGGCTGTTCTGACTCACAGACTGTAAGTAAGTTTTTTTATATTTAAAGAATTTGCCAACGACGATTCAAACGTGAGTTTTGAGCAATGTAGAGCAGTGCTAGTTGTTTGTCAGTTCTCCGATCACAAATGCAGACATGGTTTTATGTTTACGCGGCGCGATGCAACGCAACGCGTAAAAAAGACAGTATAAGTCATTATAAAATTAGTAATTATGTCCCCACTGGATACAACGAATGCCTCGTTTAATGGGTTTTCATGTTTTTGAATCATCGCTCCAGCCTGACAGGGCATCAACACAGTATGATAGGGGCGTAACATTTCCGTCACACGCTTGAGGTATTCGGTCCAATCACAACGCACTGGATAGCTGATCAATCACAGCACACATCGCTTTTCAGACCGATGAGATTTGTAAAAATCAACGCATTTCAGAAAGGTGGGGCATAGAGGTGAAACAATAATGTACAGTATGTGGAAAATAATGTGTTTTTTTTTTAAACCTTAAACCGCATAAACACATTTCATTACACCAAATACACAAAATAATGTTCTTTTTAGCAACATCATATGAATACTTTAAAGACGTGATCACAAAGAGAGGCATTGTTTGTTTCCTGAATTGAATCAGTATATTGGAACAAATCGTTGAGTGAACAATTTCAATATTTGCTTATAAAGAGAGTCACTTGTTTCATTCCTGAATTAACTATTAAGTAAATAATTAAATTGTCAATAAAATTAATTTAGAGATTAATTTCTGATTTCATTTTGAGTAATTTGGACATCCGTTGTATTCAAACATGTCCCACATTTTGGTAACATTTATCTTTGTAACCCCTAAAACATATATCTACATGCATCGAATATCTCATATATGTGTAAATATATGAGTGATATTTTGTTAATGTGTTTAATTCTAAAGGTCATAGAAAGTCTGGAAAATGGTCTTGACCCCTTTGCCTAAACATTATTTCCTATTAACTTAATAGAAATGCAAACCCACAGCCTAAGCTTCCTTTCTGCCTGTGCAAAAAACAAGGAGCACAAGTAAAAAAATAAAATAAAAATCAATACCACAAGCTCTTCAACAATCTTAGATTTCTCTTCTTTTAGCCATATTTCTTCCACTCCTCCTCAACCTCCCTCCCTCCGTCTTTTTCACTTTCTCTTCTTTTCTCGCCCACCATAGTGCCCACTTTGTCTATTTTGCTTTTTTTTGTTGGCACCTTCTTTTTTAATTTTTCGCCCTCTAAGCAAATTTCACTAATGGCCGCAGCGGGGCGTCTCGACCACGAGGCCACGAGGATTCAGAGAACTGTTTCCACACAGCTTGTACTCAGAATGAGGCGTATCACCGGCTTCCCAAGGCAATCCTACTCCACTTCCTGTGTATTTTTAGCATTTAGCACTATTGTTAACTGAGCTTAATGATAATGTTTCAGCCTGTTTGTTGTCTCCTTTAACACTGTGCTGTCGTTAAGAATGGCTCAGTCTGATCTGGTTGGTTTGAATCAATCTAAAGACTCTTTCACTGACTGAATCAGATCGGTTTAACATGCAAACTTATGATAGTCTTCAATATTACATTGCATTCTCCAGATAAAGTGCTCAAGATGGCGCTTTATTTTGACATTTACTGTATCTACAGTATTAAAGCATAACACTTCACTGTTAATCAGTGATACGTGTTTGCTAATGCAGATAGTTTTATTGCGGAGCGTCAGAAATTCTCCTGCATTGCCCTGCAGTTCTTTGAAAGGTTGCTAAGCAACTAGTTGTGCAGTTGTGTTATCAATCACTGATGAGCGAAACGAGAGAACAGGAGACGCCCGGAGATGACCTGACTGATAGTCTGAGTGTGTTTGTGGAGTAAAAAAGATAGCAAAAAACGAGGAAATGAAACAAGAGGGAGTTTTTTCACTTGATCACAAAAAGGCAATACTTTGCGATAATCATTCTTTTTGGTATTTTTG
Organism: Sinocyclocheilus anophthalmus; assembly: GCA_018155175.1. Classification (NCBI taxonomy): domain Eukaryota; kingdom Metazoa; phylum Chordata; class Actinopteri; order Cypriniformes; family Cyprinidae; genus Sinocyclocheilus; species Sinocyclocheilus anophthalmus. Next base: position 136,101 of record JADLZN010011856.1, read on the forward strand.
ATCTGAGCCTCCCACAAGTATGAACATGAAAGGCTGGATTATCATGCATCAATGCAAGAGGAAGAAACACATTAGACTGTCTGTAGGCATCTCAAATTGAGAGTTATTTCCATCTTAGTGTTTCTGTGAAATATATGAATGATTCATGATTTTGCTGTATTGAAGAGTTGTCACAAAATAAAAATAAACTGTAAAGTGGCCCCAAAAGGTATTTGGATACTCAGTTGTTTTCTATTTGAGGAGTCATTTTAACAGCTAATAAATGTTTTAAAGTATGGATTTATACATTCAAATTCAAGTTGCAAAAAAGTGACTGTCATTTTGGGTGAATCATTGAATCATTCACTCAAGATATTCATTCCGAAATATTTATTCATTCAGGAATAAAACAACTGACAGTATTTATGCCCGAGTCATTGAATCATTCACTCAACTGAGCTGAGTCTCTCTGGGTTCCGCTCTGCTCTGAGACTCGGGATGATGATTCACTCCTAATGACTCACAAGTATGAAAATGAAAGGCTTGATTATCATGCATCAATTCAAGAGGAAAAAACACATTCGACTGTCTGTAGGCATCTCAAATTGAGAGTTATTTCCATCCGTAGTGTTTCTGTAAAATATATGAATGATTCATGATTTTGCTGTATTGAAGAGTTTTCGCAAAATTTAGAAGAAAAAAAACGACAACTGTAAAGTGGCCCCAAAAGGTATTTGGATACTCAGTTGTTTTCTATTTGAGGAGTCATTTTACCAGCTAATACATGTTTTAAAGTATGGATTTATACATTCAAATTCAAGTTGCAAAAAGTTGCAAACAAGTAACTGTCATTATGGGTGGATCATTGAATCATTCACTCAAGATATTGGTTCCGAAATATTTATTCATTCAGGAATAAAGCAAGTGACTGACTTTATGAATAGGTCATTGAATCATTCACTCAACTGATTCGGCCAAAAACACTTGATTTGTTCAGGAATGAAACAAGTGACTATTTACAAACGAATCATTGAATCATTAACTTGATTCATTTTAAAACACTGATCTGTTCAGATATTGACAGAAGTGACTGTCTTTATGAGCACATCATTAAATCATTGACTCAACTGATTAGTTTAAAAACACTGATTCATACAGGAATGAAACAAGTGACTGTATTTATGAGTTGATAATTTAATCATTTACTGAACTGATTTGTTCAAAAGTGCCATTTTGAAACAAGCGAGTCTCTTTGTGAGTAAATAATCATTCACACTACTGATTTATTCAAAAACATTGATTCATTCAGAAACAAAACAGGTAACTGTCTTTATGAGTGAGTCATTGAATCCTTCCCTCATGAAACACTGATTCCTTTATTTGTTAAAAATAAATAAATAATTTAATAATAATAATAATAAACAGTTAATGTATGAATGAACTAGTGACTTGTTTGAGTAAAATCATTGAAAATATTCACTCAACCGATTTGTTTCAAAACCTCTGAAATGATAACAGTTGCTCTCTTATGATTGAATCAATGAATATTATTCAACAGATTCATTTGAAAACAGATTCATTCAGGAAATACTGTGTGTGCTCAGAAAAAATGCAATGGAGATCCTATGTGGATTTGTTTGCACTCTTAATTAACAAATCAAAAACATAGAAAAAGTACTGGAATATTGTGTCTAACAATTAAAGTATTATATCAATATAATTCTTAATATAATACATTCATATTGTGATGGTATCGTAAGTAAATAGGTATTACTTGAAATTAATATATTATGCATGTTTATAATGTATACATTTTACAACGTATGCATATATATGTGTAGAAATCCCCAATATTGTATCAGGGATTATGATTCACTCCTAATGACTCATTCAGCTGGAACATTCCGGTGAATTTTGGCATAAAGGAGCAGTGTGCCCAACAGGTTTACAACACACGTATCTGGAATCGTCTGTGCTTTATATTTAGCGTCACAGTGACAAAAGATAGGATGGAGGAGGGTGTTTTTTTTTGCTTTATTTTTGACTGTCACGTCTCAATCCATTACTGAAGATAAGCAAGCCGTGTGACTCGTTCAAAAATTATGGTTATTCCTCATCGAAGATTCCTGTATTGCATTCCAATGCCGTCAACTCCTTCCCACAAACCCCTGGATTATCTGGCCCATTTGTGTAGTGAAATTGCAGATATTGCTTTCTTAGTGATCTCTATATATCCGGTCAGAGCAGAACATTCCAGGTTTAAAGTTTTGTGAATGTTTCCTTCTGTAAACTTGGATAACAGATACACAGATATGGACAAGCAAGAACAAGACCTCATTGTCTTTTGCTCTAAACCATTTTTTTTCTGCTTATCAAAGGGAAGCTCTCTCACAGTCTGCTTATAATGCATTGTGGCTCATTCCACCCCCGACTCCTCAAATTATTATCCAGGACTATTTGGAACATATTTTTTTGCAGCTGTTTCAGTCCAACCTTTATATATTTTGAAACACAATGTTCTCAGTCGAAATGTTCAATGTTCTTAGTACCAATGTTTTGCTCCTCTAAAGAAATTGCCTTCAAGTGTGTAATTAGTGCACCTCTGTTGGCACTAAACTGAATTGCAATTTGCTTGTTTTAGTCACCTGACTGACTCAACCAATGGTGTGAGTTTAGGGCGGGACTACCTGTTTGTTCAGCCAGTGGCTGATGGGGAGAGTGTTTGTAAACTGTTATTTTTGCAGTTCTGTTCAGTGCTGTGGAAATGGCACACTTCACAGTATTTCTTTAGCTCACCAGTCTGTCATATAAAGTTTTGAAGGTGATTTAAGAAGATGTTTAGTTGATTGAGTTTTTCTGTGTTTGATTTCTCTGTTGTCCTATTAGGATGGACTCATCTTTAGTCATTTCGACGAACTGCATGTAACTAAACTTAATCTTTAAAACCACTAATAATTTTATAACAATGTTAAATGTAATATTTAGCAAATTTCAAAAGTGTCATAATTTCCCTTCTATAGATTATAATGTTGTGATGCCAAATTTCACTTGTAAAATTTAAAACAATTTAATTTATTTTCACTGTGTTATTTGTTTATTTATTTATGTGTTGTTGGATTGAATCTAAAAATAAATAAATTCAATTCAAATTATTATATTAAATTTAATTCAAAATAGGTCACATTTCACTCCGAAACCAAGTTGAACGAAGTAAGATTTTCTTTTTAAATCATATTAATTTTGCTTAACGTAAATGAAGGTGGTTGGTTGATGGATTGATTAATTACTATAATCTATATATATACTATGTACTTATATATACCATATATTCATTAAATAAACCAATATATATTATTTCATTATTTGCATTTAATATATCTGTGTAGTTTGATGTACTGCTTTTATTTAATGCTGATTTAAAACAAATACTATTTTTACTGTATTGCATTCATGACAGTCTTCTGAAAAACACTGATGTTGGAACTTACAAAAAACTTACAACTAAATAGTCATAGGAATTTTGCAGTAAAATATGCTTAATTGTCCTGAAATGTAATGTAAACAATGCAAAAAAAAAAAAAACTGTATTGTACTAAAATTGGCCTGATTTTCTTTATGCAAAAGTTATTTCTTGTTTTTCTGAGTCTTTTCCTGTCCAATTTTTAGGTGAAATGTGACCCACACTTTGTCTGTGTGGGATTCACTCTTCTTTTTTTCTTTTTATTCTAATTACTTTTTGTCAAATACAATTGAAAACGCATGCATAAATAGCATCTTTTGGAGCTCAACTCGTCCAAGTTTCCCAACAGTACCTACAACCCAAAAAGTTTTGGTGGCAAGTGTAAATTCACATCCACAATATGGATGTGTTTGAGCATCAGTGCTGCAGACCGACTGCTCCTCCATAACAATATGGCCGTACAGATGCCTCGCTCAGCTAGTGTGGCTTCTTGTGGATCTCTTGCTGTTTTTAAGGACTCACACAATTTGTAATGCCCATCCATGAGTGAGAATATCAGCCTCTCTGGCAAAGCCTTTCTGGAAACCATGTTTGAACAATCAGATAGCTGTACCTGGACAGAATAGCCTGAGATTGTGGGCTTGGATTTGATTCATCGCTTTAGAGCAGATTGTAGGTAGCACATCGTAGTTTTCTTTGAACATTGTTAGCTTGCCAAGAACCCACGTTGGACACACATTTCAGTGGAATCAGAAAATAAAAATCGAGCCCAACACGTTAGTAGTGTTGGCTAAGGAACGAGCTTAGAGATGTTCGAATATGAATATTCAAATCATACGGTCTGTTGAGCCTCTGCTTACTGTTTGCTGTTACTTTTCTAAGTGATTTTTAGCATAATTATAATGCTTGCTAAGATACCCTTTTTCAGTATTGTCAGTGTTGGATATACATGTTGCTTAGTATTAGACTTTGTTGTCATTTAATGATAACTAAAAGTTTTTTAGTTAGCATTAAATGCTAACTAAATCATTAAACTAAAACTTTAAAAGACAAATAATTTAATAAAATTTAAATGTAATCTTTAGCAAATCTCAATATATAGTGTTCAAATGGCATATATATTATAATCCCAAAAGATATTTCAAAAAGACAATAAAAATTGATTATTTTACCCAATATAAACATGCTGTAATATTTTATAACTTTTATCCCTGACAGAGCCTATTTAGTGTTTTATTTAATTAGTAATTTATATACTATTATATTCATAGTTTTGGTATAAAGCGTTTGTTTTAATATTTTCCGTTTTAACATTTTTGTCTTAAAATTGTTTGCTATTTACTTTTGTCATTTTTATTAGTTATATAATGTACTCTATATATATATATATATATATATATATATATATATATATATTCTTATATATATATATATATATTTTGGTGGGGCTTAAAGTGTATTATTTCGCTTTGTAATTTATTAAAACTTAAATATATGTATATTCAGTTACAGTTCACAACAGTTTTTAGATATAATTATATATATAATATATATATAAAAATATAAGATATAAGAATATATAATATAGTATATATCTAACCATTCGGGGGTAGTACTTACTTTGCATTATACAGTATATCTTATTTCTTCTTTAGCTTTTTCAATTAACAACACTTTACAATAAGGTTCATTAGTTACTGACTGTTTATTAACATGAACTAAGAATGCATGTTCTACAGAATTTATTCATCTTAGTTCATTTTAATTTCAACATTTACTAATGCATTATTACAATCAAAAGTTGTGCTTGTTAACATTAACGCACTGTGAATTAACATGCACTAACAATGAACAACTGCATTTCATTAACTAACATTAACAAAGATTAATAAATGCTGTAGAAGTGTTGTTCATTCTTAGTTCATGTTAAGTAAAGTAGTTAACTAATGTAACCTTATTATAAAGTGTTACCACAATTTTTAATAGTTTTAGTTTTAGTTAGCAATAGACCTTAATAAGTGTAATGCCATATTTCATTTTTGACAGAATCAAAATTTAGCTGTGAGAGACTGCAGTACAGTGTGTTCAATGGATTGTACTTCTGGTTAACAACATTGTTCAGCTGATGAAACTTTCTGGGGGAAAAAAAAAACGTTACACAAACACTTACACCTCACAGCCTCATTTTCATCCACATTAAATTCAATATGGCATCTAACCTGACTAAGGCTTATACATCTGCTTTAGACAGTAAGCAACTACCTAACAACACCCTGACAAGTTATATAAGGACTAGTACCATTCTAGTCTTTGGATATTAGCATAACATTGATGTTTTATCATGATGTTGACAGTGATTCAGTGTGAAGGCTAGCGCTCATCGCTGTCAGCTGAAGACGCCGTGTTTGGGAGGCACGGCTCTGGAAAGCAAACTGGCAGCGCTTTCCTCCAATGGCAAGAAACCCTGGCATGCCTCTGCGTTTCTTCAGAGACGACGAGGGAGGGAGCGCGTGTGGGCTGCCGGGAGCTTCACACAGTGCTAGTTAGGTAACTCCAGTACAATAAGGGAAAGAAAAGCAAGACTTCATGAAGAGGGAAAGCAATCGCATGTCGTGTCCAAAATAGATTTGCTATAAATTAGAGTTCTGCTAGAGAGAGAGAGAGTTACATGTATACCGCACACCGCTCGAGAAAGCGTGCACTCCTGGTTGATGTGGGTGGCAATGTGTGTCTGAATGTGCATGTGATAGAGAGCGAGAGAGGGAGAGACCAGTTGCAGAGGAAGAGGGATCAAGGTATTTGACAGCCTATGATTTCCGCACGTTTATAGCGGCTGCACGGGATCAGTTGGAGAAGAGACGTGTCAGTCTGTCACGGTAAGTAGTGGCGTTTCTTTCTTAACCGTCAAGACTAGCGAGACCATGCATTGTGTTGATGCAGTTTGCAAGGCATGCTGGTTTTGTTTGACAGAGTAGATATTGTGTTCGTAGTAGCCCTCAGGTAGGACCAGGGTTACGACCTTAGAGTGGACTAATGTCATTGCGTGATGTTCTACGAAGGTTGCTGTGGTAACGTCGTGAACGGTGCGTTGAAGTGTTTGTATTTTGTTGCGTGTTGCGATATTTTTATTCTCATTTTCATCAAGTTTAATTGCACTTTTGTTCAAAAAAATAGAGCATTTTGCAACATGAATGCTCGGAATTAGCTAATATGTACGTCTTTTATCGCTCGTTGTTGTTTTTTAACTAATTAAAATGCTGTTCTGAACTCATTTTAATCAAGTTTAATTGCACTTTTGTTCGAAAAATAGAGCATTTTGCAACATGAATTCTTAGTGTTAACTAATATTTACGTCTTTTTCACTTGTTTTATTATTATTTTTTGCCGTTTACAGGAAGTTTACCCACAAATGGCAATTCTGCCATCGTTTACTCACCCTCATGACGTTCTAAACTCGTTTTTCTTCAAGTTTAATTGCGCTTTTGAACGAAAAAATAGAACATTTCGCAGCATGAACGCCTCATTTTCGCTAGTATTCATCTTTTTCTTTCTTTGCTTCTTTTTTTGCTGTTGAAAAGATTAGTTCATCCACAAATCATAATTTACTCACCCTCATGTCATTCCAAACTCATTTTTCATCAAGATTAACTTTTATATGAAAAATAGAGCATTTCACAACATGAATCCCCAGTATTCACATCTTTTTGGTGTTTTTTTTTTAAAATGCTGTTAGGGATATTTCACCCAAAAATGAAAACTCTTCATCGTTTACTCATCCTCATGCCATTTCAAAACTTTTAGTTTTCGCTTTCGATTTTTGAAGAATATCCTGGCTGTTCTTTTCCATATATACTTAAAGTAAATGTGAACTGGGGCTGTCGAGGTTAAAATTCAGACAAAAATGTAGTCTTATTAAAAAAACAAATGCCTTTGGTTTCAGTTCCCAGATTTAGGTTTGTGGTTTGTGGGTTTGGAGGGAACTGCAGGGGTCCATGAGTTGATGGAAAGCTAATAATTAAATCCTAAAAAGGTAAAAAAAAAAAAACTTTTTTCCCCCCAAAGTGAACACATTTGCAGCATGAACATTTGGTTGGACTATCTCTTTAAGAGCTGTTTACCTTTATTCATTTAGCTGAAGCTTTTATCCAGAGTGACTTGTGGTTGCACAAGTTAGAAGCTTCTTATACTTATGTTTCCAAGATACCGTTAAGCAGAAGATATAGTATCACTTTAAAGTGTTTATGGCAATTGAAGGTGGAAAGATGATTCACCTTCTTCAGATTCCTGGACTGGATCTTTAGAATCATTGGGACATCTGATTCACAGCGCATTCATTTAATTTCAGTGAACATGTTGAACTCAATAATTAAACTCAGTTCAATTATTCTGTATTCCCAGAAGACCCTGCTTGACATTTCATGCTTCATCCTGTTAGAGAAATGCAATTTAATGTGTCTATCTATTATAGATTATGTCAAATACCGTTGTACATTATGGCTGAACATTATTGTTGATGGCATTAATTATTAATCAAAATTGCTTGCCAGGGCCATGGCTGGTTTGACCAAATCATTAAAAAAAGAATCGGTTCAAAAGAATCACATATTATTTGAGCTTAACCTGAACTTTCCGACAAACACACTTGGATGTTTGCTGCAAATTTACTGTAATTTTAAGCTGAATTAGCTGAATTTATAATCATCTAGGTCACTTGAGGTTTGATGGAGAACTCTGAACAGTTTGTTGCATGTTTTTTTTCTGTGAAATCGCCACAATACTGTCTGACCTTCCCATATAGTCTGTCATTTCCACTGCCCCTTGTTGACCTAGAGCAAAGACACGCAAACACTGAATGACTGACAGTCCTGCTTGGCAGCATGGAACTGTGAGTAAAGTGAGATTGCGTGCCTTGAGCAAAGGTCATGTCGGGCCACGAGAGATTTGATGCTAGCTTGTTAGCCAGTTAGCGCACATACAGTCACACACTCTTTAATATCCACTCAACTAACTAGTGTCAACTACCTATTACCTTCACAACATACTCACACATATGGTCTTTTCAAGTTATTTTGGAAAATTTTATGCTAGTTGACTATGCTAATGTGATGCTGTGCCGCTAATAATCATCTCAAACTGCCGAAGCTTTCCAGGCAGGACAGTACCCTGAAGTTTTAAAGTTAAAAATAATGAAACAGCTATGCTGTGTGCTGTTTGAAAATGATTTAAACCTTCAACCGTGAAGTTAATGGTGCATTTCAGCCTCAAATGTGGCAGTTTTCCCATAAGTTGTTCTTTAAATGGATCATTCAGACAAGCTAAACTGACTTTTTTGTCACAAAACTCACATTTCAAGTGAGATGGTTCATTATTCACACAATAGACCCATTAGTTTGCATTAATTTTGTCATTTGGGCTTCCACTGAACTGCCCACATTGTAATGTATATGCAAATCTCTCTTTACGCCTGCTAGCATTTCCTTAGCTAATAGTCTAAGTTTTCTTTTATTTTTAATCCATTTACCATCTGTTTTCTTTCCCGTAACAAAACCTGAATGTCAAACGTGTGGTTAGAGAAGAGACCCTTTGTGTGGGTAGAGATATGAGTCGGCTAGTGCAGGTGAGCGTTAGCATTAGCACCCGAAGGAGCAGCGGTGACTGTACATAACGTGGGCGAAACGCTGTGAGTCACACTCTATCACTGGCTGAAGTGTCTCAAATAGAGGAAACAGGAAGCTAATAAATGGATTGTTCATGGTTTACAATTCATATTGTGTGTATTATGTCCTGTAATATGTTTCCTGTTAGAAAAATGTGTTAATTTAGGATTTTGTGTTTGTTTTAGCACTAGCTTCATTAATACTTTCTATAGAATGGCAGTTAGTCCACTGCATCCTTTACTTCAGGCTCACTAGCATGTTGTGTTTTGTTGCGTATGCTGCTGCTAAGTGCTAATTCTCTGCTAACTCTTAGTATCTGGCAAAGATTCAGTGCCACTAACCTGATAAACGTCGATCCTGTGATTAGTTCTTCCTCAGAAGCATCCATTGTATCCACCTGGTGTCTTACTAAAAGCCAGAAGTCACAGCACAAGAGATGAACGTGATAGTTTTGTGTTCTCATGAGAGCTAATGGTTATAATGGGTCATTTAACCAGCTAAACAAACAGGGCTTTAATGAGAAAAGCTTTGATGCTATTTGAGGCACCATCTTCAGTGGAGGCTGATGTTTAGAAGTCATTGAAGGTACGTTGATCTCTATGACTGCAGTAGGAGGTGAGAGCCATACAGTATATACAGTTTTGCGCTGGGCTGGTTTCTTGTTGAATATATACATTTTCCATGTATTAGTGATGGATTATTATAAGTGATCATTTTATTTTATATATATATACACATCTATATATATATTGTGGCGGGAGGAGCAAACGACAGACACAGTGGTGCAAAGTGCCCAGAAAAAGGGAATAAAGTGTCCAAAATAAACAGGGGATCTGGTGTCCTCGTCATGCTGTGGCGTTCGTGAAGGGAAGGGCAGTGTTCAGGAAGGAAGGGTCCAGGTAAGGGGCTGAGTCCGGTGGCCGCATGCGCTCCCCTCTCCTGTCTGGGGCGCGAGGGGCGGCGGCTTCTTCCAGCGGCTGCATCCTTCTCGTTGCCCACGGCGCTCGAAGGGACTATACGGCCCAGCATCCTGGCTCGACGGCCGTGTAACGGGTGCGGTTCTCATCCGTGTCCGGCAGCTCACGACTCTGGCGGCACTGGAGTCCCTCTACGCACCCTTCCTGGACCCAGGAGGACACCAGTGTGCATGCACGGGGAAGAGACCGGTCCTCCCGAGGAGAGGCGCGCCTGGCATTTAAACAGCGGCATTGATGAGGCTCCATTCGGTTCAGGTGTGCCCAATCACACGCCGCCAGCCCTGGCTATTTCAGCACCCCTCCTCTCTCATTTGCACCCCTCCTGTCGGGAGCCTGGCGAAATTATATATATATATATCTATATATATATATATCTATATATATGATTTGTGTGGGTTTTCCATCTATGCAAGACCCTTCATTGCGACTAAGCTGCAAAAAAGTGCTTGTTTTTCCGGGTTTCTGATTTCAGAAACACTAGTATTGGCACAACAATGACTTCTATTTAGTGTTCATCAGTTTGGTCCGCTTAGTCGTAGTAATAATATGGAGGAAGTTGGATGAATTTCTGTGCACCAGAAGAAGATTATATTATTAGTCCAGGTGGCATATGACTAAACAATAAGAGTAAGACATGGCGGGAAAGTTTGCCAAACAATGTGCTGTTCCTGGGTGCGTTGCACCTGTCATTCCTCTTTTGAAGGATTCCAGCATTAGAAATGAGTAGCTAAAGTTTATTTTTTAACAAGCTGCTTGTTCATGTACAAGAGTGAAACATTTATTTAATATGGTTTCCTACAACATTTCTACCAAATACGAACCTAAGAGAAGATATGGATGAATTGGCTGAGAGTTGGACATGGTGAAATGTGATTCTGACACCTTGTACTGTAGTTCAATTCGGTCTCTGTATTTAAAGCATGTGAGTCATGCAGTTGTGGAAAGTGTGATAAATACATGTTCTTCACACAGCTCAGTGCAACACATGCTGTAGCTCCTCTTCCCACACACTCAAACACTGAGTGTTCTTCAGCTGTATTCCCTAAAGCAGAGACCACAAATGGTGCTTTGCATGTGAGTCTCCTTCTAAGCTCTCCAGCTAAATCATCCCCTACAACAAGTAATAGTACTAATTACCATATTTATATACCATGGCATTTACATGATACTCCAGTGTACTTCAATGAATATCATGGAGAAATCCAAAAACCATGGTATCGTTAGTGATAGATCTGTGTCCTTGACATTGAAAAGTTTGTAAACCCCTGACATTGCCATTGTTATCAACCATTGACAAACCTACCAGCCACTATTGACCATGGTACCATGTCCAAAAAATATGGTAAGGTTGCATACACACAAGAGAAATGTTTGATGTGCAACAATGCACATTATATGTCATGGAAGTCTGGAAAAAGCCATATCGTTTTGAAATCAGGTTGAAATACAGTGAATAAAGTACAACTGTTCCAACTTTCTGAAATTCTCATTGCTCAGTGAATGGCTTGTTCAGAGAGCAATTGAAAAGCAACAGTTTGCAACCACTTTTCCAAACTTTTGTATTTTTCCCCCCTCTGGGACTTCTACATTAAAGTGAATAGATTCACAGAGTTCTGGTAGGATAAACTGGCAGGGTTTGTGGTGCTTTAAAAACACTTTATTTGCTCAGAATGTTTGTCACAACTTTGGCACTTGTTGGTTTTACCATCATTTACATTATCTGTGGATATCTTTTAGAGGTTCCCTTCTAAAATACTCAGCAGTCATGAGCTTTCTTTTCCAAACAAAATTCTCTGTTGACGTTTGAAGTCTCTGTTCTGAATACCCTACTGAAATATCAATGTCAATCGTTAAAGTACTCGTTAATCGACTAGGGACCCTGTAAGTGGTAGAGGATCCTGATGGATTGTGAACTGTGTGCAATCCATCTTTCAGTTACCACAGAGGAGGCAAGGTTCTTGCTGCTGGGGTGTGGGGGTGGCTGTCAATCCAAGTTTTTTATTTCAGTTAAAGTTCAAGGATTGATATAGGTCTCTCGACAGCCAACTTAAAACAATCATAATCACATTATACTGCAGAGGCTGATAAATCTGTGTGTCATTGTTGTAAAAGGATTGTTATGTTCATGGATGGTAAGAGAGCAAGAGCACTGAAGGGAGGATGACCCCACACTGTGTACAAAAATCTACTTTAATCCAGAAATATCTCTCATGGAAGACAGGAAAAAAACTAAGCAGAAACATAATGGAATTGCCTAAAAATATCTCATTGATCAAATTGAGTAATATCTCCGATCCAAGTGCAAAGCTTTATTAATAGACATGGTAGAGACAGGCAAGGGTTAGATAATGGCAATAGGTATGTAGAAGGCAAGACACAAGAATATATCCTAGGGCTAGCGTGGGTTTCAGAATCAGAATCAGAATGAGCTTTATTGCCAGGTATGTTTACACATACGAGGAATTTGTTTTCGTGACAGAAGCTTCCACAGTGTAACAGAATGACAGTGACAGAACAAAAAACACAGATAATAAAAATAAAAATAGAACAAGTAGATAAGGAATAGAAACATATAATTGACAATTGTGTGTGCAGGGATATTCAAGGTATATATAGATATATATATAGATATATATATATTATTGTTTTTTTTGTACAGGTCTGTATATTATGTGCAAATGAGGTGTAGGCTCTGAGGTAGGAGTGTTAGATAAATATGTGTATGAGGGAATAAATAGTGTGTGTTCCACAGTTATTGTTAATTGTTCATGAGATGGATTGCCTGAGGGAAAAAACTGTTCCTGTGTCTGGCCGTTCTGGTGCTCAGAGCTCTGTAGCGTCGACCAGATGGCAACAGTTCAAAGAGGGAGTGTGCTGGATGTGAGGGATCCAGAGTGATTCTGCCAGCCCTTTTGCTCACTCTGGATAAGTACAGTTCTTGGAGAGAAGGGAGGGTTGTACCAAAGATTCGCTCAGCAGTCCGGACTACCCACTGAAGTCTTCTGAGGTCAGATTTGGCAGCTGAGATGAACCAGACAGTTATTGAAGTGCAGAGGATGGATTCAATGATGGCGAAGTAGACCTGTTTCAGCAGCTCCTGTGGCAGGTTGAAATTCCTCAGCTGGCGAAGGAAGTACAACCTCTGTGGGCCTTTTCACAATGGAGTCAATGCGATTGTCCCACTTCAGGTCCTGAGAGATTGTGGTGCCCAGGAACCTGAATGACTCCACTGCAGTCACAGTGCTGTCCATGATGGTGAGTGGGGGGAGTGCAGGGGGGTTTCTCCTGAAGTCCACGGTCATCTCCACAGGTTTTTTTTTTTTTGAGGTGTTGAGCTACAGGGTTGAGACTGCACAAGACCGCCAGCTTGCTCGACCTACGGTCTGTAAGCAGTCGTCACCGTCCTGAGCTTGGGTGTCATCTGCAAAATTCAGGAGCTTGACAGGGGGGTCTTTAGAGGTGCAGTCGTTGGTGTACAGGGAGAAGAGCAGTGGAGAGAGAACCCAACCCTGAGGAGCACCAGTGCTGATCATACGGGTGCTGGATGTGAATTTTCCCAACCTCACTAGCTGCTGCCTGTCTGTCAGGAAGCTGTTGATCCACTGACAGACGGAGGTGGGCACGGAGAGCTGAGATAGTTTGGGCAGGAGGAGGTTTGGGATGATAGTGTTAAAGGCCGAGCTGAAGTCAACGAACAGGATCCTCACATAAGTCCCTGGTCTGTCTAGATGTTGCAGAACGTAATGCAGTCCCATGTTGACTGCGTCATCCACGGACCTGTTTGCTCGGTAGGCAAACTGAAGAGGATCCAGCAAAGGTCCAGTAATGTCCTTCAGGTGAGCCAGCACCAGTCTTTCAAAAGACTTCATGACCACAGACGTTAGAGCCACAGGTCTGTAGTCATTAAGTCCAGTAATTTTGGGTTTCTTTGGGACGGGGATGATGGTGGAGCGTTTGAAGCATGAAGGGACTTCGCACAGCTCCAGTGATCTGTTGAAGATCAGTGTGAAGATGGGGGCCAGATGGTCAGCACAGACTTTTAAACAGGCAGGTGAAACACCATCTGGGCCTGAGGCTTTGTCCTTTTTTGCTTCCGGAAGACCTGGCGCACCTCGTCTTCGCTGATCTGAATTGCAGGTGTGGGGGAGAGGGGGGTTGCTGGAGGCGTGAATGGTTGTGTGGAGAGGTGTTCAGGGCGGGTGTGGGGTGTCTTTTCAAACCTGCAGTAGAACTCGTTCAGATCGTCTGCCAGTTGTTGATTCTCCACAGTGCTGGGGGATGGTGTCTTGTAATTGGTGATTTCTTTTAGACTTTTCCACACTGATGCCGAGTAACTGGAAGAGAATTTAATCCTTATTTTTTCTGAATAATTCCTCTTTGCCACTCTGATCTCCTTTTCAGTGTGTATTTAGCCTGTTTATACAAGACATTATCCCCCTTCCTGTAAGCATCTTCTTTGGCCTGACGGAGGCCATGGCGCGGATCGTTTACGATCGGCGAACAGGATCAATAGGGCGTGACTAGAGGGAGAATTCCAGGTACAAGGCACGGTCCAGGCAGGGGCAAACAGTATCAGAATAGGGCAAGACAAGAGGGGGAATCCGAGATACACAGGCAAAGACCAGGACACAAGAAAACGGACAAGGCTAGACTAAGATAAGGCTATGAAAAACTAGACAGACTCCGTAGAGTAGCTATCGCCATGAGAGTGATAAACGCTATACAATACTCAGCAGCTTGACGGGGATCAGAGTGAGTGTTATATAGGGAAGGTGTGATTGATGACAGCTGTGTGCAATCAGTGCTGTGTTCAATCAACTGTGTGTGTAATCAGTGCAATGGATGATGGGAACTGTAGTCCGGGTGAAGTGCAACAGTGGTGTGGTGCAAGAGTCCATAGTAGTGGAAGGGTGACCTCTTGTGGCGAGCAGACGGAAATTCATGGAATGGATTCGTGGCATACAGTCAGGAGCTGATAAAGTTTTAGTCTTGTTACTAGTCCATGGGCGCAGGAAACTTGACCACAGGAAACTGCGTTAACACAGTCGAGGGTTATCAAAATAATGAGAGCAAACAGAATAAACGCATTGAGAAATTTAACTTGACATATTTGACAGTAATTGTCTTGAAATTTATTGTTGAAGGCTGTGAGGTTGTTACAAAAGTGATGTTTTGATAGCTGTAGCTAAATTTAGAGATGCAGCGTCTTAAAGAGAGTTGGTATGTCTCTAACTTTCAACCCTTAAATTCCCCCAGAAGACACGAGTTTAATCGACTAGCAGACTAGTCGATTATCGGATGACTAGATGATGCCAAACTATCAAGACTACCTTGGTCAACTAACTTCACCACAAAGACCACAAAGGCACTAACCAGCATAAACCAGCTTGGACTCATGTTGAAATCCATACTTGTCTAGTTACCTTGGGATGCCAGTGCATTGGTTTCCCCAACAAGCTGCTTAATACTGATTTGAGGCTGGTCTAGCTGGTGGACCAGCATAGTCCTTTTGATGAAGATGGCTGACCTTGGTTAAAAAACCAACACTCCAGCATCCCATGCTAGTTAGACACGTATGGATTACTATGATATTCCAGCCTGGTTTATGCTGCTTAGTGCTTGTTTGGTACTGGTTTAGCTGGTGGACCAACATAGTCTTTTTGGTGAAGCTGGCTGATCAGGGTAGTCTTGCATTTTTGGCTTGTTAAGTGACATAAACCAGCTTGGACCTACATGGAAATTCATACTGGTCTTTAACTGAGGATTTGTTCTCAGTTTCCACCAGAATCATTTCGCTCTGCTCATCCCACCAAGAAGTGGACTTATGGTGCAATTGGCAGCTGGTCATTGAGATTCTTCTCCAGGAAACTCACCATTGAGACTAACAGGAAATGATTCACACTGTTCTGCTTGTGATTGCATGAGGAAGGAGTAATTATTGATGCCGCCATGAGTAGGGGGAAGCTATCAGTCTCCAGTGTAGGGCTGAAACGATTCCTTGAATACCTCGAGTAACTCAAATACAAAAAATCTAACTATTTGCCTCGAGGCTTCGTTTAGTCCATTACAGAAACTACCCACGGACACAGTGTTTCCCATGGAAATTATTAAGACGCACACCGATATAAACCGATGACCATAGACGAAAAAAAAAGCAAGCACTGAACATATTTAAGACCATAAATCAATTTGGTGGCTAGTTATAATGTCCCTACGTTAGCTATGTTTTGTGAAAGACTAAACGCCATTTTGCATAAAAATACCACAGAAAGAAAGCTAGTCAATATCACACGAAGAGTGACAGTTTTCACCTCTAAAATCAGCATGATTACAAATGTGATACTGATTTTATGCAACAATTCAATAAACAAGACGCTAATATTAAGAAATTTACTTTTTAGACACTATATTGCCTGTTTTTGCTTTATTTCGCCAACAAAAATAATTCCAAACAGCCACAACGCTGTTTTGTGTCTCTGAGCAACATCAACCGTTTAAATGATTCAGTTCAATCGCAATGACTCACTTCTTAACAGTGACTTGCTGCCACCTCCTGGCGGTTTTAATTTAACATTTAAAGTATCTTTTCGTTTTTTAAATAATTTTAAATATCAGTATTCAACGTTTTAAGATTAAAATAACAAAACATTATTTATGCATTTGTAACAGCAGGTTAAATGCATTCATGTCCCTCTGAGCTGAATTAAACAGTGTGTAAATACATCTAAATGCTACTTCAGATGCAGCTTCTGTGTTTCTGCATTGCAAAGATGAATTTTGTTGATACTGATTCATTTGCTTGGTAACAGCCCAAATGTCTTATTATTCTAATTGACTGATTAAATGTAAGAATTGGACTCAAAAGATAATGCACACTTATACAAAAATGGCTTTATAAAGGTAAAAATACCCATAAAAGGTACAAATCAATTTAAACTTATTGGAACAGATTAATTTCTATTCACTGCTGTGAACTGACCAGCACACAGAATATTAAAGGATATCTAAAAAAATGTTTTACACACACACACACACACACACACACACACACACACACAAACCACACACACACACACCAGTACGTACAAGGGGCGACATTTAAGAGGGTTTATTCTCCAAATAACTCCAATATCATGTTGCAGAAAAATGTGTTTAGAAATTGTGTATGGTCTCTTGTTCTTGTTCCAAGTTACCTTCCTGTCCACTGATGTTTGCCTCTCACAAAAGCCACAAAACATTACAAGAATTTGACAGTAAAGGCTTATGTATGGTTGGCTTTAGTTACATGAAACTTGAAAGTAAAGTCGACAGGACAAATGCATGTTTTGGCCTTAAGGCATTTATTTTTATTACTAATATTTTGATTTATGTCTTAGTTTTAGTTTGTACTGTTTACTTTTTTAAAGTAATGTGAAATAGATTTTTGTATTTTTATTTATTTATTTAATTTTTTTATTGATATATTTGTATTTACATTTTAAATGTCATTTGGCAATTAAATGCATTAAATGGGTTTAGTTTTCACAGTTATTAATGTATGCAATTTCAGCAATAAAAATAAAAATTTTTCTAAAAAGAAAACAAATTAGTTGTTTATTTTTAGAGACCTATCTTATTATCTCTTGTATATTTAGTATTGCTCTTTAATAAAGAAAAAATTACTTTTTATCCGATTACTCGATTAATCGATGGAATAATCTGTAGAATACTCGATTACTAAAATAATCGATAGCTGCAGCCCTACTCCAGTCCCAGAAGTCCAAGTGAGTACAACTGGGAATTTGATGGATGTGGCTTTTACCTGAGTGTCCAAATCCTATTTGATTTCACCATGAACAGACTGTGGAATGACATAGTGACAGATACTTCATACTGCATATATGGGTATCTTGTGATTGGTATCTAATGAACATTCTTGTGTAAACTCCACATAAATCTTTTTTGTATTCAAGAGCATGTCAAACTCAAGTTCTGAGATGTTTTGGTGATGGAGGGCACTGGAGACCACACGCACAGCCGGCACAACATGTTGGTGTGACAAACGCAAAGATCTGTCTGCTGCATGTCTGAAGAGTCGTTATCATCCATCATACACAAACTTTTGTTTTGTATGTGTTTGGGACATGTGTGGCTTTGATTATCTACAGTACTGTAATTCAAACATCATGCGAAGGCAGCATAACATCCCATTCACACTGACAGTGATTTTGTAGAAGCAAAGCGACCAGAAGTCATTGCTTTCACTGACACATAAAACAAAGTTGAGCAGGGTTGAGAATTATTATATTATTATAAATAATATTATAATTATTTGCCGAAATGAATGCTGTTAGTGTGACTGTCACTTCAAGGCTAATTTACACTGTACTGACAAATGAAGAGCAACTGTAACAGACATTCGTTGGGTTTACTTCGACCAGTGTGTTAACCCTATTGGTGTCTGTTACCATTGGTCAGCACTAGTTTTCGCCAATTAAACTTGTCACGTTTATTGGATCGTGGCACTTCTGAGAAGTGACGTACTGTGATCTGGTGATTGTTGGACATGGAAATGTTTTTTTGGACATGGTACCATGGAAATACCATGGCATTCTTTGGAGTACCTTGAAGTACCATAAAAATGCCATGGTAGATGTATGTTGGTAATGCTTGCAGTCTTTGAGGAACCAGTACATTTAAAGTACTAAGATATTCTGTAGTTCAGTGTCATTTTATTTATCTAAACCTCAGTAAGTGTGTATTGAAATCTGCACTGGATGTACTTGCATAATATTCATTGACTTACACTAAAGTATGTGTGACATATGACCACTGTACATTTGCCTGGTTAAATTTGCGTATAGTTTGTCATGAGTGGATGGATGAAATAAATATTTTCCTTTTTTTTTTTTTCTCTCTACAGAAGCATAAAGTCGACCTCTTTTACAAACTCCGTCACGTGATGAGTGAGTTGATTGATCTGAGGCGACAACTGCTTTCTGGCCACCTGACCCAGGATCAAGTCCGTGAAGTCAAACGTCACATCACTGTACGACTGGACTGGGGCAATGAGTGAGTTACTCTTGTCTTAATTGTAAGATGCTTTAAAGGTGATGCTAGTAGTGTTAGCCGTTATTTTAATTGGTCTAAGTCTTGTGGAAGAACCAGCAAAGATGCCTTAAAGGTGTTCTTACCAATGATAGCCGTTATGCTAACTTCCACCATAGTACGAAATCTTGTGGAAGAACCAGAAAAGATGCCTTTAAGGTGTTGTTAGCAATGTTAGCCATCATGCTAACTTTAATCATGGGTCTAAATCATGTGGGAAAAAAAACTTTTGTTAGCAATGTTAGCTATCATGGTAACTTCCACCGTTTGTCTAAATCTGGTGGAAGAACCAGCAAAGATGCTTGTAAGGTGTTGTTAGCAACGTTAACCATCATGCTAACTTCAACCATGGGTCAAAATCATGTGGAAGAACCAGAAAAGATGCCTTTACGCTTTTGTTAGCAATGCTAGCCATCATGCTAATGTGATCTAGCTGTTTTCATATTTCTGCACTCTTACATAGACAAAATATGTCAGTTGAGCTTTTAAAATATGTCCTAATAAACAAGTCTATAGGACTGTCATGCTTTTTATCCACCTTCCAAATAACTAATTGAGATTGATGTCCAGCCCTGCCTCTCTCAATAGAGCAGTGGTTCCCAAACTTTTTCTGCCGGGCCCTCCTTTTGTAGAGAAAAATATTTTCAGCCCCTGCAGAAAGTCTCTTATGCTCACCAAGGCTGCATTTATTTATAAAAAATACAGTAAACACTGTAATATCGTAAAATTGCTGCCAATTTAATATCTAGCCTTTGAAGTGTTAACATTACTGGATTACTGTGATACAAAGCTACTAAATTTTCAGATATTACTACAGTCTCAGTGGATGGGATCTTCAGAAATTATCTAATGATGTTGATTTGTGCTCATTAAAATTTCTGATAATTTTAATGCTTGTGAAAACCGCTTTTGTCATGAAACTATTTTTCATGATTCTCTTATGAATATACATGCATCCTCCCATACATGACATTGATTGAAAAAGTGTATATTTGATTTGAAATATTGTGATTGGCATAGTAGCCTAATACTTAACCAGCCTACTTGCCGTTTTAACTTGTTCGGCTTCATACAGGTGAATCTAAATGCGGGGGGGGGGGGCGCGGAGAATAGGCCTAGTAATTTTCTTGGCTTTCACACACTGGACACCGGACGGGCCAAAAACACAACAGCTTAGGCAACTGGACGTGACAAAGTGCCATTGCAAATCAAATTGTCCTTTGTGTCAAAGAGTGCTGGAGTTCCATCAGAAATAGAACGCGGCATCAGTTTACCATCATGGATTTGTCGTGTCGCGTGACTCGGTCGCATCACTGATTGAAAAATGAAGGTTCTATTTGCTTTTATCACGTTGAGCACACATTGTTTTTGTATTGGGAACTCTTAAAGTATAGCTAATCATTGCTTTACGTAATGACACTGGCCAGTATTTTCACAACGGTAACTTACATGCTTCTAGAGCAAACTGTCTGTGTGACGAGTGGGGGGGGCCCCGAGAGCCGTGGGAACAGGAGGCCTGGCCTTCCTCTCGTCTTTCACTGTGGTACTCCTCCCTTTTATTACTCCGGAGCTCATCCATGGGACTCGAGACCGGTGAGTGGTGCAGGTGTCGTAAATCATCAATTAATCCACCGGACTCGCTCCGTTCCCACGGCTCTCGGCCCAGCCCCCCCACTTGTTCAATACTTTTGTATTATGAGCTCCCTTCTGTGGGACTCGAGACCGGGAGTGGTGCAGGATGTCGATCAATATCAATTACTCACGGACCTCTGAGCTTCCGTTCCCACGGCCTCTCGGCACCGCCCACCTAGTCACAAGAACCATGCATCGTTCATTTATATTTCTACATGGCTCCCTGCAATACAACTCTGATTCTTCAATCGCACCATCTAGTGGTCTGGTATTGATACAACCACAACTGATAATGGAGCGTTCAAGCGGGTACTGTAATTAAAATACAGTGGTGTGAAAAAGTGTTGGCCCCCTTCCTGATTTCTTATTTTTTTGCATGTTCGTCACACTTTAATGTTTCAGATCATCAAACAAATTTAAAATATTAGGCAAGATAACACAAGTGAACACAACATGCTGTTTGAAATGAAGGTTTTTATTATTAAGGGAAAACACAATCCAAAACTACATTGCCCTGTGTGAAAAACTGTTTGCCCCCTAAACCTAATAACTATTTGGGCCACTCTTAGCAGCAACAACTGCAATCAAGCATTTGCGATAACTTGCAATGAGTCTGTTACAAGCGCTGTGGAGGAATTTTGGTCTACTCATCTATGCAGAATTGTTGTAATTCAGCCACATTGGAGGGTTTTCGAGCATGAACCGCCTTTTTAAGATCATGCCACAGCACCTCAATAGGATTCAGGTCAGGACATTAACTAGGCCACTCCAAAGTCTTCGTTTAGTTTTTCTTCAGCCATTCAGAGGTGGACTTGCTGGTGTGTTTTGGATCATTGTCATGCTGCAGAACCCAAGTTCGCTTCAGCTTGAGGTCACGAACAGATGGCCGGACATTCTCCTTCAGGATTTTTTGGTAAACAGCAGAATTCATGGTCCCATTTATCACAGCAAGTCTTCCAGGACCTAAAGCAGCAAAACAGCCCCAGACCATCAAACTACCACCACCATATTTTACTGTTGATATGATGCTCTTTTTCTGAAATGCAGTGTTACTTATACGCCAGACGTAATGGGACACACACACACAAAATTTCAACTTTTGTCTCGTCAGTCAACAGAGTATTTTCCAAAAGGTCTTGGGGATCAACAATGTTTTCTGGCAAAAACTGAGACGAGCCTTTATGTTCTTTTTGCTCAGCAGCGCTTTTCGTCTTGGAACTCTGCCATGCAGACCATTTTTGCCCAGTCTCTTTCTTATGGTGGAGTCATGAACACTGACCTTAACTGAGCAAGTGAGGCCTGCAGTTCTTTGGAAGTTGTTGTGGGGTCTTTTGTGACCTCTTGAATGAGTCATCGCTGTGCTCTTGGGGTAATTTTGGTCGGCCACTCCTGGGAAGGTTCACCACAGTTCCAAATTTTCTCCATTTGTGGATAATGGCTCCTGACCGTGGTTTGCTGGAGTCCCAAAGCTTTAGAAATGGCTTTATAACCTTTTCCAGACTGATAGATCTCAATTACTTTCTTTCTCATTTGTTTCTGAATTTCTTTGGATCTCGGCATGATGTCTAGCTTTTGAGGATTTTTTTTGGTCTACTTCACTTTGTCAGGCAGGGCCTATTTAAGAGATTTCTTGATTGCGAAAAGGTGTGGCAGTAATCAGGCCTGGGTGTGGCTAGAGAAATTGAACTCAGGGTGTGATAAACCACAGTTTTAACAGTGGGGCAAACACTTTTTCACACAGGGCCGTGTAGTTTTGGATTTTGTTTTCCCTTAATAATAAAAAAACCTTCATTTAAAAACTGCATGTTGTGTTTACTTGTGTTATCTTGACTAATATTTAAATTTGTTTGATGACCTGAAACATTAAAGTTTGACAAACATGCAAAAAAATAAGAAATCGGAAGGGGGCCAACACTTTTTCACACAACTGTAGTCAAATGAAGATTTTGGTTTCAATTGTACTGACTTATCAGGCAAGTGGCTCATGATAAGGTAAAGTAAATTATGCAGGGAGTCTTTCTTACCGCAGAGGTTTCTTTGACAAATAATCTCTAACTGTTACACCTCTCTTTCAGCCTTCTCGCGCCCCTTGTAATAGCTCCGCAACCCCCCCCCCCCCACGGGGTCGAGCGCCCACCCTCCCCCCCGTTGGGGAAACATGCAATAGAAGGAGTGTTTAAATAAGCTATTGTGCATCCTGAAGATCTGCTAGCGATTTTAATGTGTTACAGGCCAAGGCCTCCTGATCGTAGAGTCAAAGAAGCTGAAATGCTAGAGATGGATCACTGCGGCTTTCTCGTCACCCTAAATCAAATTGGCCCAGCTCAGTGAAGGAAATGAGGAGAACAAGAACATATGTCATTCACTGCCTGGTTATGGGAATTTATGTTGAATATTTCAAATCCAAAATTTAAGGCCAAATAAATCAACACAACACAAAGATTAGTTTTTTTTTTTTTGTAATTGAGAGTAAATTGATTTTCCTGCAGAGCAAAGGCAGTTGTGTTTGTATTCAGAGACCGCCCCCAATTTTAGCCTACACAGTTGTGCAATTCTTCACAGCTTTTGAGTTTTGAGAGTCAGTATTTACAGTTCTTGCATCATTATTTCATCTTTTTAAAGAGATTTTCAAAAGTGTTATGTCCAGTATACATTTGCTGATACTGCAAACTGAAGTTTCAGTCAGCGATAAATGATGTTTACTATACTGTACAATATTGCCTGTATTGTTAAGTAATAGATGATGCTATCTAAAACATAGAAGCAGACCAGACCGCCAAAATGAAAGTCATGGGGTTCACCTCTTATAGCGAAGAATGAAAGGCCAAAACAGTCTTTTAGAGGTCAGATGAACAAAGTACTGCAGTGTATCAGCATCTGTGTCAGGCACATGTTGACCACTCATCCCTCTTCTTCAAGGTCACCTGAAGATTCACTTCTGCAGTGAGGCACTTTGTGGTTCTGGGCTTTCAGCAGTACATCATTGCCAGGTCTTCAGATCAGCAAACTAAGAAATAATTGAGTAAATGGGATGAAATGGATTTGAGACCGAAGCACTTACTGATATGTTCCATAAATACTTGAAGGATGAGTTGAAGAGCATCTTGAGTGTTTTTCAAACAATCTAATAATGTTTTCATTATGCCTTTCTCAGGTTATCTTGAAGTGATCTTGTATTTAGTCACCGTTACTATTATAAACTATAATATATATGTTAAAATATTTTGTGTATGACTGCAAGAGGGCTGATTCTGCCTCAATAACAATACTTTTATATACTGAGCAACATTTGACGTAGCAAATTAGAGGCATTCACGCTGAAGTTGTGGAGTATATCAAGCTTGTTATTGCTAAAAACGCTTAATTGTCACATAATAAGTTTATTACTCTCTGTTTACACAAAGTCACCAACAAATAGATTTATTTATGCTCTGATACAAGCCAATGATGCAAGAGGCCTCTCTGGAGAACTAATTTGCACTGAGATATTCAGAAAATATGCAAATTTATAAGCATACCCCTGGCTAGGCAGGGGCGCTGGGTGATGCTAATGCTAATGCTTTGATCGAGAGCACAACAACCGGAGCAAAATAACTTTAGTAATGTCCTAGCAACCAGTCAAACACCCTAACAACCACCTGTCCTGTCAAACAATCTGAAAACATTAGCTATGCGTTAGCTATTTACTTTAATGTTAGCATTACTAGCATTGTTTTCTTCTTAATGACTTAAATTGAACCACTTAGCAAACACCCAGAACATCCAAAAACATGTAAAATATAGTTTAGGAATAAAAATGAGCTTATAAAATTAAACTTTTGGTGTGAATTTTCAGCCGCAAAATCAGTATATTTCATGTATTTAGATGCTAACGCACTTACTTAATGCTAGTCTGTGGTTTAGGCTACTCAGGGCATAGATGGGGTTTTATTTACATCTGGGAAGTCTGAGAGAAGAAATGTTTATGTTATATTAAGATATATTATGCCATGCCATTACTTCCATAGTTAGGTTATGAGTAGGGTTGCCAACCGTTCCGTATAATACGGAATCGTCCCATATTTAAGGCATCAAAGAAGCGTTCAGTAGAAAAAGGCTATCGGAAGCGTTTGTTCCCGTATTTAAGGGTCCCTATGTTGCTAAAAAGAACATTATTTGGTGTATTTGGTGTAATGAAATGTGTTTATGCGGTTTAAAGTAAAAAAATACAGTATTTTCAACATTCTGTACATTATTGTTTCTCCTCTATGCCCCGCCTTTTTGAAACGTGTCGATTTTTACAAAGCTCATCGGTCTGAAAAGCGAGGTGTGCTGTGATTGGCCAGCTATCCAGTGCATTGTGATTGGCCAAATACCTCAAGCGTGTGACGGAAATGTTACGCCCCTCACCATACTGTGATGATGCCCTGTCAGGCCGGAGCGATGATTCAAAAACATTAAAACCCATTACAAACAAAGCATTTCTTGCATCCAGTGGGGACATAATTAAGAATTATAAAGACTTGTACTGTCTTTTTACGCGTTGAGTTGCATCGCGCCGCGTAAACATAAAACCCTGTCTGCATTTGTGATCAGAGAAATGACAAACAACAAGTGCTACTATACACTGCCCAAAACTCACGTTTGAATCAACAGTGACAAATTATTTAAATATGAAAACGTACTTACAGACCGTGAGTCAGAACTGCCGGCATTTTAGTCTAACGTTACTCTCCAGGATCAGTAAACAGTCCTCCATAAAATGTGCCGGCGATCCACAGCACTAAGTTGATGTATTTCCTCAGCGACCAGCACAGATCAGCTCTAGGCATGACGAAGCGGATATCGTCCTCTTTTTTTGTTTGGGGGGGCGAAGACCAAACAAAGTAGTTTCGCTTCACAACGAAACACAGCGTCTTACTCACAGACGGCAGCGGCAACAATAATACAGCGAGAATAAAAGTTACACCTTCTTTATTTGCGTGAACATTTGGGCGGCATTAGGCGTTATCTTCCCACATCGTGAGGTAGATATGGGGGGCGTGTTAGAACGAGCCGTTTTAGGTAGGGGTGGTTGATTCTTAACTTTTATAAAGAATATCTTTGGATTTGAGACTTTAGTCTTTACAAATGTACAGATCTTCTTTATGCACCAAGAGCTTGTAACACTCCAAAGAGAAAGGAAAAAATGAAATTGCATCATATGACCCCTTTAAGGCATATGCCGTATGACCACCTAGACCATACGAATAACAAACTCTAAATTGAGAATTAATCATTCTTTTTGACAAGTGTTTGATTTGTGAACGGGGAGGCTTTAAGACCAAGGGAACCTCTGCCGCAGGTTCGCTCCCGCTTTCACCTAGCGCAGCTGGATTCTCGCGACACAGAATGGAAGTACCCACAAGTTTTCATCTTACCACGCTGCCCCCCCCGTCCGCGTTTCGACTTCAGCAAATCAGTTTTAGCGAATGCAAACAACGTGATTCCAAGATCCAGCCACGCAAGAAAACTTGCATTTTACCCTTTTATACAGTCTATGATTTTACCTGAGGGAAGACGTGATCAATAACAAAAGTTATCCTAGATAAAACAATTTACATTTAATGGATGTAGGGTGATAAATAGTATAAGGTTAATACACATATTTGTATTGCACAATGGGAGAACATTTAACTGTTCATGAGGTAGATTGCCTCTATCGGCTATATACTGCCGTTAAAAGTTTGGGATCAGTAAGATTTATAATGTTTTTTAAAGAAGTCTCTTATGCTCATCAAGCATGCATTTATTTGATCAAAAATACAGAAAAAAAACAATTATTATGTGAAATAGCCTATGATGCAATTTAACATAACGTTTCTATGTATGCTTATTATTATGTGAAGCAAAAGCTGTATTTTCAGCATCATTACTCAGGTCTTCAGTGTCACATGATCCTTCAGAAATCGTTGTAATATGCTGATTTATAATCAGTGTTGGAAACAGTTGTGCTGCTTATTATTGTTTGGGACCAGTGATATCTTTTTCAGGATTCTTTGATGAATAAAATTTAAAAAGAAGAGCATTTATTTTAAAATATAAATCTTTTCTAACAATATTCACTACAGTTCAGAAGTTTGGGGTCAGTACATTTTTTTTTCTTTTCTTTTTAAGAAACTTTAGAATACTTTTAGCAGCAAGGATGTGTTTAAATGGATAAAAAGTTGCTATTGTTAGAAAAAATTCTATTCGAAATAAATTCTGTTATTCAACTTGTGTTTTTTATGGAACACAGGTTCCAAAAAAAAATTAAGCAGCACAAGTTTCAACACTGATAATAAATCAGCATAAGAAAGATTTCTAAAGGATCATGTGACACTGAGGACTGGAGTAATGATGCTGAAAATCCAGTGCTGCGTCACAGAAATAAATTAAATTTAAAGTAACAATTAAACCAATATAGAAATTGCAATAAGATGTAAACAATATTACTGTATTTTTGATCAAATAAATACAGCCTTGATGAGATAATTTTTTTTTTTTAAATATATAAAAGAGAGAAAAACCACGATTGTCCCTTATTTTCATTTTCTGAAGTTGGCAACCCTAGTTATGAAGGCAACACCTGTTTCTGTAGCTCTACAGTATGACAGCTGCACGTAACACTAACGCTAGCAGCTTTCCATATGAGCCTCCCAGTTTTAACAACTCTGTGTAGATAAACCTGGAAAGAAGTGTGGAAAACTTGTCTAGAAACTTTCTTATGTCATTTTTTTTCCAATCTAGTGTCCATCACATTGCATATAGCAATGGAGCGATTTATGGATAAAAAAAAGATATAAAAGAATGCCCATGACAACAGGTGGACACAACAGCTTGACAGATTTTCTGTGCTTTTATCATCCACAATATTATGCATTCGAAGTATATCAGTCGTGAGGAATCTACGTTAATCTCTGCCCTGTTGTTTTCTTGTGTTCAACAGACACTTAGGCTTAGATCTGGTACCCAGGAAAGAGTTTGAAATGGTCGATGCGGACCAGATCAGCGTTTCTGATCTCTATAAAATGGTAAGTACACTGATTGCTTTCCGATCAGTTTGCGATGTGTGCATTTTCATCCCTGAAGCAGTAAATTGCTACAGCCTCCTCTGTTGGATGTTAGGAGAACATACAATAGATGTTTTTGCAATGCTTATGATTTAAAATTCATGCAAATTGCTTACTTTATTCAAAGACTTTTATTTATGAGATGCTTGGGCAGAAAAATTACACTTTACAAATGAGGCATGTATGTGCGCTTAATGCAAAGGTTATGTTTGCTGAATTATTTGCTTATGATTTTACAGTTATGGTTTAAATTATTATATATGCATGTTTGTAAGTATGCACATAAAAAAAGAAAAGAAAAATAAAGTATGAAATCATAAATCACAAAAAAGACTAAACAGAGGCCATATAATATTTTTTATATATTAAATGATATTTTAGGTAGGTTAGTGTTTGTGACCCAAGTTGGTTTTGGGCCGTCTATAGATATATATCATTGTAGTTTATGCAATTGTAATTACTAAATATTTTATATAATTATACAGTTTAAGTTTTAATTTATATGTAAACCATTAAAAGTAAAATGAAGACTGTGACTTAAATTCTTAAAAGATTAGTCAAATATAAACTGAAAATAAAATTTAAATCCAGGTCATTATTTATTTGTGATTATGAAACAGTTTATGATTATTTTTTTCCGTTGTAATAATGACCTGTATTTTGGTTTGTACGTCTCTGTTTTCAAGTGTTTTTGTTGCTTTTGCTGCAAGTTCTTCAAAATGGGTTTATTAATATGTGAGTCATCCATGGAAACGAGAGCAGGAATTAATGTTTTAATGTATTCCTGCAACTGTTTTGCATATGTGCATAATGTAGGCATAATGTGCAGATGTTGCCGAGTTACCACCTGTAGAATGAGCTGAACGATTAGAAAGCAGAAATGTTTTAAACACTCCATTAGAGGGCAGGTTCCCAAGACGCCTCATCAGAATGAAACATTTACATATTCTATTTCCCAGAAAGCCTCATAGCGTATTTACAGCTTTATGGAACAGTTACCCATTGGAGTTTAATAAGAAACAATATTGGAAATTTAAAAAAGAAGCTTTTTTAGCTTTTGATTATATTTCTACCCTCAGTAATTCACGTTATTCTCTAGACCCCTATTCGACGATGATAACGTTTTATTGGAAATGGGTTTTGACACCAGCATCTGTTTCTAACAGGTGCTTCTGAATTGCAGCTTGTGGAAAAGCTGCTAATACTGTACATTTATTTGCTTCACACTATTTCCGGATCTTTTTCCATGATGTCTCCACACGTTTGTGCCATATGCAAGTATCTATGTCTGGGTTTGTGTGGGACTGGATTTGTGTGCCCACTCTGTAATATGACAGCAAAGGGGCTAAATTTACCTCTGCGCTCTACCTGCATTCTGCGGTGTGGCTGGGAGCTCGAGTGCGGGGAGGCTGTTAGGGTATATAGATAGATATAAAAATATCCAATAAAGCAAAGATCTAGGGTGCCGCCGAGGCCCCGGGAGAATAACATGTTAATGCTGAAACATATTGTTAATGTGAGCCATATAGCTTGTGTATTCAGTATTGGTAATAAAATGAAATCAATTTATCAGAATTCCAAGTCCATAAAGCTTATATTGTGACAAATTAGATTTAATAATAACAATATAAATTAGTGTATTTGTTTTAATTAGACAAAAAACAAGAGCTTAGTTTTAATTATAACATGTGTATGTTATTAAAATATATACTATTGTCAAACGCCAACAGTGCTTCCATTTTAAGTAAATTAAGTTCAGTGCTTTGAGATGAATCAATGTTTTGAATCCGACCATTAAAACAAGTCAATTCTAAAATCCTGTTTTGCGCTAGACTTAGATCAGACGATATTAAAATATTCTCTGCGTTTGCAAAAATATTCCTAATGAAACTTTGTAAATAAGCTGTTAATATGATATGATAATCCAGGGTGTTGCGTAATTTTATATTGGCAACAATAATAATAATCATCTTCATCTTCATCATCATCATCCATCATCATCATTATAATTATTATTATTATTACTCTTGTTGTTGTATGTTTATTATTTGTTATGTTCATAATATTAAATGTTTATAATGTACTGTGTATTAAACGTATATTAAAATGTATTAATCTTTATCCTTTTTAAAGCATGTCAGATGGCACATATTGACTTCCATCTTTAAATAAATTAAGCTGAATCAGTTCTTTGAAACAAATCAGTGTTTTGAATCAGAAATTAATCAAATTCTCAAATCCAACAGTTTTTGCTACTAGGTTTAAAACAGAGATGCTGTTAAAACTGTTACGTAAAATATTATTTCAGTCTTTATGCAACTTAAAACACATTAAAATAATTGTGACATTCCTGATATTGTTTAATTTCATTTTGGCAACATTTTTCCTTCAACCATTAAAGTTAGAATGTTAGAGAGAATTGGAAAGAGGTTGGAGGAACTAGTGAAGAGAAAAGAGAACTCTTCAAAGCGCCTGACTAAGAGGATTGGCTAACTTTTTGGGCTAAATTCAGAGGAAAGCAAACACTCCTGGGTAGAGTAGCTGAATCTCAACTCGATTTTAAGTACTAGCCAAATGTTGAGGTCACAGATAGATTTGTATAGCTCGATATGTGGGAGGTGGAGGAGTTTCACACAAATACCAAAAATATAGAAAGAAACAAGCTTCTGAAGAGAACAGAGAGACAGAGATGTGAGAAGACTTTAACTTGGCCTCGGGCAGCAGAGAGCACTGAAGACTGCAGAGACTCGAGACCTTTCGTTTTCTTAGAAGTTGATGCTGAATTGTCTCCAGGGAAGCAAAAGATAGATCAAATCAAAGAGCTGAGCTTTTCTGGTTCTGGATTACGCATGCACAGTTCACACACCATTCACACTATCTGTCTGTTTTCACTTTCAGTATTCAGTCCATCATTATTATTATTTTTTTTACTTTTTCAGTAACATTGTCCAGAAAAGAAATCTTAAAGTTTGTGTTCCTTTTTTTCCCCTCTGTGCACCCCATTGCAAAACAAGGACATTGGCATTGACATTCACTGTCTTTATTCGAAAACTCAATTTTACAGTTTTGCAGTCATAAGAGAATCTTTTTCATAGGAAACATGAAGTTCCTATGATAGATGCTACTCGATTCATTTATTGAATTTATTATATATATACAATTATATTTTATTCTATAAATTATTTCTTATTAAGACAAAAAACAAGTCACATTGACAAGTAAATACACATTGAAAACAATTTATCACTGTTAAATGTGTGTTGATCATCTAATTGCTAGGCACCCTTGTGCATTCAAGAGGGCAGTCCTTATAATACTATAATATAAGTATATTATAAATATAATATATATAACATTGTATTAATTTGACATTATTTTTAAATACCTCTTTTAAAAAGCATTTTGTAATTTTGTTAAATGTATATTGAAGTGGCACTCTCCTCTGGAGCCATATTGTACAATACATTATTTTATTTAAAATATATATATATTTATTCTTTCATTCATTCATTTAATTTTTAAGTGGCACTCCTCGTCCTCTGTAGCCATAAGAGTACCTGTGAGAATCTGTTTTAAATCAATCATTCAAACTATACATTTTTTTCTGTATTTTTATTTAAAAAATTAATAACTCTGTTTGTTTGTTTGTTTATTTATTTATTATTATGCTTTTATTTAAAAAATAATAACACTTTATGAAAGTATGTATGTATTAATTTATTTATATTTTGGGATGGTGATGTACAAATGTATGGTTACATTTTGACTTACTGATATGTCAGCAGCATTGTTGCCCTTGAGCAAGACACTTGCACCAGGTGTCCTTTACCTGCAGTAATGTAACCTTGAATAAATAGTGTCTGCCAAACGAGTAACAGTTTTATTTTGCAGAAGAACAGCACATATATTGATATAAGTTAGTCAGGGACTGAAGTCTCACAGAAGCATGTTGTAACATGGCTGTACAATCTGCCACACTCACAGTGCCGCAAGGCGCTATTTTAGATTAATGAGTCCCGCCAGGCACGCGTTTAGCCTCCCTGATGGTGAAAGTGAGAACAGAAGGAAAGATATTTGTATTCAGATGTTTCTCAGTTCGGCCTAAAATCCTCAACTGGGTTTGCAAAGGAAGCAATACTCCCTCATTGTCAAGCACTATGTCAAGGAAATCTCACTTTTCATCTTGAGATGTGCATGCAGCTTTGATGATTCCTTTTCCTGGTCCTTCTTGTAAAGGTAATTTTAGTGATGTTTACTAAGGAAAGTATCACTATGAGCAAACACCACTAGAAACCACTCAGAAGACATGACTAATACCTTGGAATGCCCTAGCAACCACAAGCAATACCCTAGCAACCACTCAGACCACATGACTAACACCTTGAAATGTCCTAGTAACCATCCAGAGTACCCTAGCAATCACAGCAGAAATGTCACCATAATTGCCCAAATTAGCCAAGCAATCACCTAGCAACAATGAGCAACTAACCAGAACACCTTGGCAACCACCTAGAACACCTTAGCAACTGCCTAGCAATGCCCTAGCAACCACCTTGGTAACTGAACAGTAAAGCATCACTAAAAGCCACTCAGAACACCTTAGCAACCACATAGTATAATGATGCCAATCCTCCTGAACACCTGAGCAGTGCCATAGCAACCACGCAGGACACCCTAGTAACTGTAGAGCAAAATGCTAACAACCACTTAGAATACCATAGCAACTGCATTGCAACGTCATTCCACACAAAGCACCCTAGCAATGCCCTAGCAACCACCCAGAACACACTAGCCACTGGACAGCAGAGTGCTAACAACCATTGAAAACACCTTAGTCACCGCATAGTGATGTTACTGCATCTAGAACACCCTACACCTGAGCCTTTAGAGCAAAGTGCTAACAAGTATTGAGAACACTTTAGCAACCGCATAACAACACCACTCCACCAAGAACACTCTAGCAATGCCTTAGCAACCACCCAGAACACCATAGCAACTGAACAACTGGACAGCAAATTGCTAACAACCATTGAGAACACCTTGGCAACTGCATAGTAACATCACTTCACCCAGAACACCTGAGCAATGCCCTAGCAACCTAGAACACCCTAGTAACTGGAAGTGCTAAAAACCAATGAGAACACAGTGGCAACCGCCTAGTGATGTCACTACACCCAGAACACCCTAACAACTGGATAACAGTGTTAACAACCACTGAGAACACCTTAGCAACTGCACAGTGATGTCACTACACCCAGAACACCCTAACAACTGGACAACAGTGTTAACAACCACTGAGAACACCTTAGCAACTGCACAGTGATGTCACTACACCCAGAACACCCTAGCAACTGGACAACAGTGTTAACAACCACTGAGAACACATTAGCAACTGCACAGTGATGTCACTACACCCAGAACACCCTAGCAACTGGACAACAGTGTTAACAACCACTGAGAACACATTAGCAACTGAGAACCCCCTTCAGCACTGCCAGTGTATGTCACTAATCCACGAAAACTGGACAGAAAAGTGCTAATAACACAACGTTAAAAACTTTGGCAACTGCATACTCTCACCCCCCCACACACCCCAGCAATTCCGTGGCCACTTGAACCATTTACCAACTGCTTAAGATACTTAGCAACCATGTAGGTTATTCACTACAACCCAACACCCTATAGTCAACAGGGGAACAGCAAAGTGAGACACCAGTAAGAATCCCTTGGCAAACCCATAAGAGCACGAACACCCTAGCAACTGGACGGCAAAGTGTTAACAACCACTGAGAACACCTTAGGAACCGCACTTTGATGTCACTACACCCAGTACACCCAAGCAACTGGACAGCAAAGTACTAAGAATCACTGAGAACAGCTTGGCCACCTCATAGCTACATCAATCCCCAAACATCCAAGCAAATGCCCTAGCAACCACTCAGAATGCCCTAGCAACTGAACACCAAAGTGTTAACCACCACTGAGAACACCTTACCTGTAGTAATGTCACTACGCACAGAACACCCCATAAACTGGAAATCAAAGTACTAATAACTGGAAGGTAGTGTTGTTTTTGGCAGTCCTGTTTTAATTTTAGTTTTAGTCTAGTCTTTGTGTGAAACTGTCATATTAGTTTTAGTCACGTTCATACTCTTTTTAGTCTAGTCAAGTTTTAGTTAACTAAAAGTCTGAGCATTTTAGTCTCGTTTTAGTTGACAAAAATGGATGACATTTAGTCTAGTTTTAGTCAATGAAAATTATATTTTAGTCTCTTTTTAGAAATGCACTTCTAGTTAACCGTCAATATAGTATAATACCTAGTAGTTATGACAAAACCAAAATTTTCTTTAAGCCAGCCCTTCAAACAGGTTATCTTATATTTAGTGTTACCTTATAGACTCAAGAATACTCCCTTCAGACACGGAAAGACCGCTGATTTGAAATTTACAACAACATTTATTTTACCAACCGAAACAGGTTATATACACACACATAATTTAATAAGACAAAACCCCGGCTGGCCGGCCATCGTCCTTTCGCTGTGTCGACTTAACTTTGTTTTCGTTGTTTGTCTTCTAAATCAGTTGTTGTTTCCCAACCTTTTTTTAGTGTCGGAACCCTTTGGAAATTTTAGCAAACTTGTGGCACCCTACAAAATTTGTATAGTCACAATATTTGAATTTCTCATTTCGATGTGATAATTTGAAAAGTATATTATATTCGGTACAACAGGGAAGGACTGCAGATTATAATGTCATACAGATATTTTTAATTATTATAAAAAATCAGTAGGCTAATTTCTAATGAAGAGACCAATTTATATGACAGATTTGAATGTAGGCTTTTATTCATATGTAAACATTGTGAGATAGCTAGTTATAATGGTAATTAAACAAAGTTTTGCTCACTTAGTGTATTTTTTTTTAGGGCTATTAAGAGATTTTTTTTTTTGTTTTAACCAATTATCCAAATAATGTTTAATCTTAGAAAGCTTAATTATCAGAGGACACATGAGCATAACACAGCGGTTAGCAGATCAATGAATGAGAAAGCAGCGTTACCAGAGTTGCCCATATACCACACCATTTTACAACACAGTAGGGCTATTGCAGACAGAAACAATACTGTACTACATCGATGTTTCCTGTCAGCTTGATTTTTGAGTGGACTTTGCTGTTCCGATGAGCATGAACGGTATATGAATGGAGCAGTCACATGGGCCGCGAGCGACTGAGCGGAGCACACACACAGAGCGGGGATAATACCATACAGTCCTATGGATAATACACATCACACACAAGTGAAACCTTAGCGGTGAACTAATTTTCGGCAGCCGGAATTTCTGTGCATCTCTAATTATTGGCGATATCAGAAATGGATATTATATAATAGACGCTTTTTTGAACATTTTAGCAATTTAAAAATATTAAAAAATGAATTTTTTTACACTGCACCCCTGCTCTCGACAGACCCCGGTTGGGAAACACTGTTCTAAATAATGCCGCGAGTGGGGCTTGAGGAAGTGACGTCGCCTGCGTCCGCGCAGTGCGACCTGATGCAGCCCCTGAAGCGAGACACAGGAAACAGAAATACTGCAAAATAATAATAATAACGAGACGAAATAACGTTATAACATTTCGTTTCGTCTCGTTTTGGTCAACGAAAATGAAGAGACATTTTAGCATAGTTTTTATTTTGTAAGCCACATTTCGTCTCGTTTTTATTCGTCAACGATATTGCATTATACATTTAATTATCGTCATCGTCACATGACCAGCATTTTCGTCTCGTCTCGTCTCGTCTCGTTTTCGTCACGTGATAAAGGTTCGTTGACGACTATATTTAGTCATAATTTTCGTTGACAAAAGCAACACTACTGGAAGGCACTATCTATTTTGTATTTTTGTGCTTGGGAGTTTTGCTTACCTCTTTTCCCACCATGCATTCACTGATGGGGGTTTGTGTTGAATGCTGGGTAATTTATTCTAAACGCAGTCAAAAGCACTGAAGCGAAAGATGCATGCTAAGAAACACAGACTCATAAGTCACCCAAGCTCCCGGGCAAGATGCGTGTATGTGTGTGTTTGCGCGTTTCACCATGTGATTATGAGCAAGTGTTTTCTGCTTGGGGTTTGTGCTGACGATGCATCTGTGAATATGATTAATCTAGATGTAGATATCTCATGAGATATTGCTCTGTACATCCATACAGCATTGTGGGAAAATATTCAATCCCTTAAGCAAGTGTCTTATTTACTCAATTACGGCTCAAACAGGAAATGGTGTTCCCTTTGATATTTGAATTGAGAATTATTTTAGTGTGATATTGTTTTATGTTGAAGATACTGTGCGTAGTATGCACATTATATGTTTCCATTTGAAGCACATTCATTATAATGGACAGATTTTTTTCAGCTAAGATGATATGTCTAACTGCTGTCAGCATGCTTTGTACATTATATATTGGCTGGATTTAAGTCTGAAATATGACTACAGTGTTTATCTTTCTCTCTTTTTCTCTCGGTTGACAGCACCTATCCAGCAGACACAGCGTCCAGCAAAGCACATCCCAGGTATATTTGTCATCCTCAGCACCATCTGAGGACTTGTCAGGAATGCTTAGAGTCATTAACTTATAGAACTTTTTGTAGGTCATGGTTCACCATGGGTTAAAATGTGACATTTTGATCCAAACACCTTGTTTACTCTGTTTTGGTCATGCTAAATGACCTTTTACAGTTATGTATAAAGCACTAGTTCGAATATAGGTCATTAGTAAAATAGGCACATAGCATAACAACATACAACACAACAACATAACATAACATAACAACAACATGTAATACCATGCCACAACATAGCATTGCATGTAATGATGTATCGTCAAATTGTGTTATAGATTTACTATTACTATTTACTACTATGCTATGTAGTGTTGTGTTATATCATGTGGTGTATTGTTACATCTGGCATATCATGCTGTGCTATATCACATCATGGGAGATTTGGTTACATGTTATGTTATAACGTTACATGTTATTTTATTGTTATATGTTATGCAATGTTGTGTTTTTATATCATGTTGTGGTATATTGTTATGTGTTATGGCATGTCCTGCTATAGTATATCACACCATGAGATATATGGTTACGTGTTAAGCATTGCATGCTATATCATTATATGTTATTCAGTGTTGTGTTGATATATCATGTTGTGGTATATCTTTTTGTCATAGCATGCTGTGGTGTATCAAATATCATGTTATATATGGTTGCATGTTATGTTATAGCATTACATGTTATGTCGTTATATGTTTTGCCGTGTCTGGCTGTGGCATTATGTTACATGTTGATAAAAACGTGTTACATTGTTATATGTTATGCAATGTTGTGTTGTTATATAATGTTGTGGATTATTGTTATGCCATGGCATGCTGTGGTATATCACAAGTTGTGATATATTGTTACGTTATAGTATAGCATTAAATGTTACATCTTTGTATGTTTTGCCATGTCTTGCTATGGTATATTGTTACATGTTGTTATATAAAAAACACATGTAACAACACATATAACATAAAAATTAACAATATTAGATAACATCATGTCATGTCATGCTGTGGTATATCAAGTCATGCGATATATCGTTGTATGCTATGTTATAGCGTTACATGTAATATCGTTATATATTTTGCCATGTGTTATATCATGTTGTGGCATTGTTACATGTCATAACATCGCACATGTAACTATATAACTTAACAATATAAGATAACATAATATACAATACAATGGCATGTAACAATATAACATAAAATAATATGTAATGGTATAACATAACATGAAACAATATACCTTGTAACATAACAGCAACATAAAATAATGTCACAATATTCCATAAAATGACCTTGCACATACTGTATTATCATATGACACATAACAGCTTTACAAAATAACACTATAACATATACTGTAACAAACATCTCATGACATAATGTAAAGCTGTTGTTCACTCTGTGTTTTCAGGATGGCGGAAGACAAAGACACGGGGATTCGTGTCGAATGCCTGTGCCGCACCATCTCTTTGTCAACCTAAAGAGCTTCACATACAACACCATCGGCGAGGACACAGACATCTTCTTCTCTTTGTATGACCTGAGAGAAGGCAAGCAAATCAGGTAGGAAGTGTGTCATTTATAAGTTTGTATACACATTCAACAGTAGTTCCCCTTCACCACTCAAGCTTTTTACAATGAAGAGACTTTCACTGGTAATTATTCAAAAGGAACAGAAAAAAAAAACGTATGAGGTCCCATAAGCAAAAAATGAAGCCATCATTTTTTAAATATCAAGGTCTCGGAAATGAAAACTTGTGCAAATACCGCCTACATGTACATAGGCCACTTTTTTTTTCTTACAATAATTCTTAATGGCATAGAGAACTGTGAAACTACAGAAAGATGACATAAGGACAAGAGACCTTGATGAAGTATTCATGTAAAAGATCTCTTCGCTTCAACTATGCTATTAAGACATCTTAAGTTTCAAGTAGCATTTTCAAGGAAGAGGATGGCCTAAACCAACTCTGTCTCTCCTAACTAAAACTTGTTACCAGAATATCACACTGTTTTAGATTAATTTTACAGCCAGATTTTAAGACTGATAGATTTTTGTTCAGCATTGGCACTGGAAAAATGTGTCTCTACCTACATTTTTTGCAAAACTCCAAAAACTTACCTAGACATAAAATTATCTGCAGTTTCCAGGAGAAATTTACACTAGTGGCAGTAAAACACCAACAACTTTTATTCTTCTTCATACAATTTATGATACAGGAGCAGATTTTTTGATTAATAAAGATATTTTTGTGCAGTTCCTTGCTATACTATGAGTTCAAAACACTTTTACAAGCTCCATATGTAGGGTACAACGAAGCTAAAGGCACACCTTAAGAAAAAATTTGCTTTTTGTATGATTGCAGAATTTTATTTGTATGTATATATAAATATATATACAGTGTATATTTAAATGTTTGCATTGAATATTTATGTTGCAACAGGTTTTGTGTGAAAATAAATCATACAAATGGTTTATTTTGTTTAAAAATCTTATAAATATTGAAAAACTATTGCTTTAATTACCTTAAACAAAACTGAAATTCATTAAGAAGACCTTTGTCTCAAAATATATTCAGTAATTTTAGCTATTCTCATTTGCTACTTAAATCTACAACATAAAAAAGAAAAAAAATCAAATATTAGATCAAATTAGCACAGAGTCAACTTTGTGCTGCTGCCCGCGATTGTGTCAAGGATCAGCCAAATTTGCATGTCCATCTTGAAAAGCTGATGTTTTAGAAAGTGCTATGCCAAGTTTTTGTGCCATCTAGTGGTTTAGAGGAAAATAAAATCAAAGGCTCCTTTTACCCTGGGCGCCTTTAGCCCCATTGTACCCTATGGCTTTTCTGATGTAGTAAACTTGCTTGGTAGTGCACCTGGTACAGCATTACACTTTTGTATGTGTGGCTTTTCTGATGTAGTAAACTTGCTGGGTAGCGCACCTGGTACAGCATTGCACTTGTGATGTGGAGCTGCAATATAAGTGACAAAAGAGCTTAAAGTAGAATCAATCTAAAATGGTATGATTGCTTCAGCAAATGGCTTTTTAATCTCACGTTTGCTTTTGTTAACACTCTCGGTTAGGTTTATTGGTTTAGTGTAGTTGGTAAGTTTTTTTTTTCTTTCAAAAATGATAGAACATTAATCTTTTAGTACCACAGACATTTCACTTCCGAACCGCCTCAATAATTAATTAAAACGCTGTCAGATTTACATTCATCTGTTTCGGATAAAACTAAATGCCCTTTTAGTGATTTTGGAGCTCAATTCATTTGGCTTTTTGAGGAAAGGCTGCTATAACTTTTCTTGAGGATCTTGATATTAGCTGAATTAAAAAAGGCACTTGTCAGAAACAGGAAGTATAATTGCTTTCCAGTGGTTCAGGGAATCTACAAGAGCAACATTCTTAAAGGGGTCATATGACGTTTACATTATTTTTGTGTATTTGGTGTAATGAAATGTGTTTATGCGGTTTAAGGTTCAAAAAACACATTCTTTTCCTGTACATACTATACATTATTGTTTCTCCTCTATGCCCCACCTTTCGGCAACTCCTCGATTTTTACAAATCACATCGTTCTGAAAAGCGGGTGTGCTCTGATGGGCCACTATCCATGCTTTGTGGATTGGCTGAATCCCTCAAGCGTGTGCATGTCATGTTCGCCCCTATACCATCTGATTATTTCCGTTTTCCCGCACGACGAGAACAAACCATAAAAACCCTCTATAACGAGCATTTGTTGCATCCAGTGGGGACAAATTACTGATTAAATGACTTATACTGTCTTTTTAGCGTTGCATTGCATATTGCGCCGCGTAAACATAAAATCATGTCTGCATTTGTGAGCGGAGAAATTATAAACAACAAGCGCTACTCTACACTGCTCAAAACTCAGTGGCAAATTCTTTAAATATGAAAGCATACTTACAGGCTGTGAGTCAGAACAGACGGCATTGTAGGCTACTCTCCCAGGTTCAGGAAAAATTCCTACCGAAAATGCGTTGCACACATCTGTCTACGGTATATATGACTGGATCGCTCATTGCGTTCTAAACTGCCAACAGGCAGTGAAGCCACCGGAAGTGTTCGATCCGCCATTGAGTCACAGCTAAAACACTGACCTAAAATCACCCGATTTTAAGCAAATCAGTCAAACGGGATTAGTTTTTATGTTATGTGTATGTAAATACATTTTTACTTCATATTTTATCTGCAATGTTTATGGTCTTTTTGGGCAGGGTAAGCAATATATTTAAACCGTTTAGGTGGATGTGTCTGCTGCGCACTGCCGACACAGGTAACTGATCCAACACAAAATATAGCCTATTTTTTATGTATGTAATTATTCAGGAATTATTAAACATGAACGTATTAGTATCAGAAATTGATTTGAATAATACAATAGCCTCTGTTACTATATTGCTCTGTACTGAAATGAAAAGCTTAACTTACCATCTTGAAATAAAGCTTCATGTCTGGACTGTATGAAGTCAGTTATTTCTCTGAATAAATTATGATGTGTATATTTTTAATGTCCTGATTGAGAAACATCTATTTCAGACTCTCCAAGATTGCGCACATATGTTTACTAGCATTGTTTCCATGTAAAACGTTGTATGCTAAATTAATAATTAATTTAACCACCGTTTAAATCATTACCTGCTTCAAAATGAATGCCGTTAATCATTGTTGAAACATTTGCAGTTAGCGCCTATACTGTACGAATAAATAACAAAATTATATAAACAATTAATAACTGTACACGGCGAATAAAGGTAAATGTGTATACAAAGCATAAATCTTTCTTCAGATTTCAGAATAAGCACTTTGTCATTTGTAATACATATGTTGACGATCTCGTCCGTCTGATGTTTCTCATGTTCATGATGTTCTCTACTGTAATGAACGTAGCTTTTTAATAAGTAGGGGAAATTCCCGACATTAAAAAAAATAACCGTTTACATGCCTAGGGTGTTTGCATTGTATGTACAGGGATACTTCAGATTTAAAAACTCTGACTTGTTAGGTGATGTTTTCTCATTAAAATCATACAATTTCCTATTAATTCAATGGAATGTATGGGAATAGTGGGGATTACCAATATGGCGGCGCGGCGGCTTCACTTTCATTACGTCATGAGCGATCCAGTTCTCTATTATAGATCAGTGGTTGCACACACCCTAGAATAATATTTGGTTTGAACTGTTCTGGAACTTAACCACTGATTTCTAGTAGTGTCCTCTTTTGGAAGGCCAAACAAAGTAGTTTTGCTTTCACAACGAAACACAGCGTCTCCACGACATGGCGGCGGCGGCAGCAACAATACTACAGCGAGAATCAAAGTTACGCCTTCTTTCTTTGCGTGAACATTTGGGCGGCGTTATGCAAATCTTCCCACACAGTGACGTAGACATGGGGGGCGTGTTTAAACGAGGCGTTTAGGTAGGCGTGACTGACTCTGAACTTTTATAAAGAATATCTCTTTGGATTTGAGACTTTAGTCTTTGCAACTTTAGGGATCTTATCTATTCACGAACAGCTTGTAACACTCCAAAGAGAAAGGAAAACTTGAAATCGCATCATATGACCCCTTTAAGGGAAGTCGAGTTTCAGGGAGTATAATAAACTCATCTGAGACTCAAGGATGAGGAGATTCTATCTTTTGTTATACAACGGAAAGCTTGTTTTGTTTTTCCTCGTGTTAATGTTAAGAGAAATAAGGCCACTGGCAGATTCCTCCAATGGGAGTGTTTAAAAAGTAATTCATGCACCTCATTAATTAAATTAGAGAAGCGTTTGTAGGCCACTAAGAGACGATCGCTTAAATGTTTCTGTTTGAAGAAATGGTTCAATAAGTTCATGTATTACCCTTTCATCCTTTTGAATCCCGAAAGAAACAACAAAAACGTTAATTAGGGTGGTCAGACCCCCTTAAACCCCCTCATCCTTTTTCAATATGATGTGTTGTTCACTTCAGGCTCACCTTAAACAGTCGTGTTGCATCATCATCTGTCAAAATGGCACAGGTTAGCATGGCTGTTTTTGTGTGATTTCAAAGCCTTGATCTGCAGAAACTGCAGTGCGTTGCTGGTGTTTGTCCTGAGAGAGGCTGCTCTCATGAGAGACCCCATGCTGATGAGTCTCACCATGGAGACAGAACGATTTCTCTACCACACATTTTATTTCCAGTGTATTCATTATATTCCATATTCCCTTTGAGAGCTTTTGACCATGTCTAGACAGCGTTTTCTGTGTGAGTTAAGCTTCGATTTTTATCATTCTTCCCCCTGCAATTCTTTAGGATGGAAAGCATATGTCGCTTAAAAAAAACAAAAGTCAGTGCAGTGCTTTTTGTGGTTAAACATGTTTAATAATAATAATTGCTGATGTCACTAAACCCTGCTAGTTAATAAATAAATAAATAAAATATTAAATTTCCAATGTGCTTAAATCTTGTTACAGGAATAAATTGGTTGCATATAATATTTCATGTTGACATGGGTGGATATATTTTTATTGTTGTTACAATTATTCTTAGTCATTTGTTTCTCACTCCTTTTGCAGATTTTTTTTCTCTCTTTTTTCCCTAGGGATTTCTTGCAGTGAATGTACATATAACATTGATGTCATTATGTCTACATTTATTATAGCTTATTATAACTTATTTAATTAAATAAATGCAATCAGTTGATCACGCAATAATAATGTTTCCAATGTATGATTTTTTTTTTGCATAAAATTGACAATTTTTTAAAAAACATTTTTCCTGCATTATTTTTGAGACCAAATGTTATTTTTATATTGCAAAAGAACTTGGGGGAAAAATCATATACTTTATCCAAAAAATGTGTTATGCCAAAAACATGTGTTATTTATTTGTATTAAATCTAATAATAATAATAATAAGCATTATCTTCTTAATTATTATCATCTTATTATAAAATAAACTGTGGATTGTGGAAAAATTATAATAAATAAATTATAAATAAATGTATATATTTATTTAGTATCCAAATTCAAGATTGAAACATTCACTAAAACAACTTTAATTTATATGGAACATTTGGCTTTTTCTTGTTGTATGCAGTTTAGATATTTTTTGTACTGACAAATCAGACAAGATACTGATTAAGAAGATTTTATTTATTTATTTATTTTATTTTCATTTTTTGTATTTTTTGCAGTGTCCATTCTGCTTATTTTTTCCTTTACCTGACCAAATGATCTTTTAAGGAATTTGACATGAAGTGTTAATTGGTGCCAACCCATCCATGTAGTTACTGAAATGATTAATATGATCACAGATTAATTCAAATCTTGGAAAATACAACAAAAGGCATCATATATCTACTGCGCAGACCAAGAAACCGCAAATGATTTCATCACACAAGCACCCACAGAGCTGCATCTCTCTCTCTCTCTCTCTCTCTCTCTCTCTCTCTCCACCCCATCCTCACACTTTTGACAGGCTGCTAATGGTGCCTCTGCCTCCCTCTCAAAAGCTGTCTGACCCTGTAGTGGGCCACAGGTTTGCTCCAAAATTAGATCACCCCTGGTCAAGTCTGAAAAGAGGAACGTACTCTACGCAACTGTTTTTAGTTAAAAGATCTTTCCAGATGATTGAAGTTTGTCTCGTCAACGTTAAACGCTGTTCACAAACCAATTTAGTCTTTAATGGGACATATTTCACACTGCCTTTAAAGATACAATGCAAAATATCTGTCCTGATTATTCGCAGTTTCACACTTTTCCTGCCCCACTGTGTGTTTGAAGGTTCTCAGCGCTCTCTCTCTTTTTCCATCCGTCTGTCACTTGCTTCTGCAGTCGCACATGCGCGTCATGACAAACATATTCAGAGACACTCGCTCGCTCGCGTCAAATCCAACTGTAAACATCTGCACCGCTGCAGTCTGTCTGTGTGTTATTCTGCTGCGAGCTGCTCCATCCGCACCAGCACTGCACATATATCACAGTGCTTTGTGTTGGACCAAAAAGTGAAAGAAGTGAGAAAAGAGTGGAAAATGAACATTATTATTATTATTATTTGTATTGTTGTTATTATTATTAAATAGGAAAAGAGAAA
This sequence comes from Sinocyclocheilus anophthalmus, assembly GCA_018155175.1. Lineage (NCBI taxonomy): Eukaryota > Metazoa > Chordata > Actinopteri > Cypriniformes > Cyprinidae > Sinocyclocheilus > Sinocyclocheilus anophthalmus. The sequence goes on from JADLZN010011856.1 coordinate 180,664, forward strand.
TCCATTATTGTATTTTTACTTTGATTGATTGATTGATTGAGATGTTTAACATTGTCTGTTTCTTTACTCCATTTTAAAAGAAATAATAAAATCTCAAAAAAACACAAAATACAATAATAAATAAACATTGTTGACCGAAATACTACTACTACTACTACTAATAGTACTAATAATTATTATTATTATTACTATATTATTATTTATTTAACATAATCAAAAACGACAAGTGACATTATTAATTATATTGTGTTATTATTAGTATTAATGGCTTTCCTTGTTTTAAAAAAATATGTATGGAGTATATTCATACTAATACTAATTGGTATTATTATTTATTATTTGTTTATTATTTTATTTATTTAGAAAACTATATTCATCATTGTGGAGGTTTTTGTCTTGCACATCAGCAAGTCTTTGTGCAACTTGTAATTTGACAAATTTTATTTTCCTTTCATAGATATTGCCTTCAAGTATAGAATAGTAATAGATGAAAATTGAACAGTTTATTTTCATACATTCATTTAAATGCAATTATGTCATGCAATTCACCTTTTGATTAAAGGTTTCTTGTCTAGGTTTGTTGCTTTCTCTCATCTGTCAATGCCTTCAGTGTCGCTGAGTCTTTCCAAACAGACGCAGTTCTTTCACATGCGTTTGGACGACAAGTTTCAAGCAAATGATCAGCTGAACGCTGGTCAACATCAAAACCTCAAGCGTTTTCCATCAAAACACTACCAATCCTTTATTATGAAATGGCTGCGGCCCATATTGTCAATCAGTATGAATCTGCCATTATCTTACAAAGCCCTAGTTCTCCGTGATTGATTAAAATGCATGACAGCTGCTTTAGTCTCTATTCAAACAGTTGAGTTATTCAGCTTTAAAGGTTGAATTTGTTAATAGATATTTAAACTTGTTAATTACATTTGGCCATAGATTCCCAGCAGTTCATTTCAAGCCTTAACTTCAATGCACTCTCTGAACATATTTCTTTATGATATAAAGATCATTCATCAGCTGAAAGCCCATCAGCCTTTACACACTCCAGACTAAGTATGTTATTACCGTGTGCGGCGTGAGCTAGAGATCGCTACACAATAGGCTCTGAACAATCGCTGAGTCGTTTGAATGGGACAAAGCTGGGAAATAATAGCACTGCTGATGTTCGAGGAGTTTAATGAATACCTGTCAGCGCTGCCAGAGGACAATAGCGTCTCCTCCGGGGAAGTGATTGGTTGTTCTGGGCCGAGGCGTTCCCTCAGGACAGACACGCGTGATGAACTGATGAGTAGTTAACAAGTGAAGCATGTGCTGGAATGTGTAACGCATTCATCTGTGTGTGCATACGTGCCTAATGTACATGTGACATGAGAAATTCACATCTGTGATCAGATATGTTCTCTTGCATTACTGCACCGATTCCATCAACAACTGATTAGCAAGGTTTTCGTCATGAGACATTGACTATTGTTTTATAGTAATAAAATAAAAAATAATAAAAATTAAACATAATAACAAATAATTACAAATATATTACTTGAAAAAAATATTTGTTTTTACAACAGCAATTAGAAAAGTTTTTGTAATGCAACATTAGTTGTGTGTTATAGTAGTAATAATAATAATGATTGATTGATTATTGATTGATTAATTGATTGAATGAGTGATTGATTGATTGATTGATTCATTCATTCATTCATTCATTCATTTGCAAAAGGAATGAGCCGTGTTTTGTTATGAAACATTTGTTGTGCTTAAAAAAATTAGTAAAACATTTATCTATCTATCTGTCTATCTGTCTATCCATCCATCCATCCATCCATCATTTGTCCATCCATCCATCCATCCATCATCATCCATCCATCCATCTATCAGTCTGTCTATCTATCTATCTATCTATCTATCTATCTATCTATCTATCTATCTATCTATTTGTTTGTTTATGCAATAGGAATTAGAGAGGTTTTGTAATGAAATTCTGGTTGTTGTGTTTTGTAAAAGATAACACGTAAAAAATTAAATAAAGAAAATTAGCAAGGTTTTTGTTATGTGTAAACAGTGTGTAAAAAGATATGTTCATTCATTCATCTACAATAGGATTTAGCAATGTTTGGTAATGAAATATTGTGTAAAAAATAATTAATTACATGTAAAAAATATTATTTATTTATTTATGTTATAGAAATTGGGATTTTGTGATGAAACACTGGTTGATGTGGTGCAAATTTAAATAACTAAAAATAAATAAATAAACTTTTATTAGTTATATACCATAGGAATTAGGACGGGTTTTATAAAAATATAATAATAATATAACAATATCTAGTTCAATGATATTAATTCATGATCATTTTTGCATTAGAAATGAACAAGTTTTTTTGTAATGCACTTGGTTTGTGTTGTAACAATAAATAATAATAATAATAACCCTAGAATATAATAATAATAAGAAGTTCAAAAATAATTAAGCCTTATTTATTTATTTTCAATTATAACACTTGTTATAATGGCATCTGGCTAGACATCTAAAACAAACTGAGCCTGTGTACTTGAATAATTTTTTTGCTGTTTTCTCCATCAATAATTCTAGTGCCTAAACTTCAAATTGGCTCTCCCAGCAGCGTAAAAAACAAAAGTGTTATTCAAATGTTGAATAAATTATACATAGAAAGCAGCAAACTCCTCCCAGCCGCATTCCATCAAGTCGTGAAGTTGTCACTGCGATTTGACGTGGTTTCACGCTGCGGTTTCAGCCAGTAGTCCATTATGAGCTCACTGGACTGGACCTCCACGCTTCCATGCTGTCCAACTCGGTCCTGAGGCCCGGTGTTCTGCAGAGTTAGCTCCAACTTGCCCCAACACACCTGCCTGGATGTTTCTAGTATGTCTAGTAAGACCTTGATTAGCTGTTCAGGTGTTTAATTAGGGTTGGAGCTAATCTCTGCAGGACACCGGCCCTCCAGGACCGAGATTGGACAGCCCTGGCTTAGACTATAGGCTCATTTAAAAGCCTCTGATTTGCTTTTGTCAGAAATCGTTTGCAATGCTTAGTCACTGCACTAAAACACAGTGTAGACTATAGTATCTGCTGAATATATTTTCCCCAACACATTTGTTTGCGCATGACAAATACATGTTCCCCTCACAAACCCGGGTCCCACATCTCACGACCAAGAAGCTGAAGTCTTGATACTTGTGCCAACAGCAGAAGCAGCACAGAGATATTTTGTGATGCGAGGTTTGGTTTTGAAGCAGTGTGTGTGATATGCATGAGAACTGGCTCCTGTGGATCGGATGTGTCATGTGGAGATTTCTCAGCAAGGAGAACTGGCTTGAAATCTTGAAGTAATATCTAATTAGCTTCAAAAATAAGTTGCAGATTTTGCTGGCACTGATACAGTCATTAGTCGTATTTTTATTTTTTCCCAATGTTCATTGCACAGTTGTGAATTTATTCATTCAAAACAAAACTTTAATAAAAATAATTAGATATATTTGTTTAATTAATTTTTTTTAATATTGTTATTTATTTAAATACCTTTATTCTTTACTAAGTTATTTTATACAACGCATAAAGTTCATGCTGCTTCTTCTCCATAAATGACGTTTTATTTATGGATTCAAAATATAGTTATTTAAAAGGAGATGTTTGGTAGAGTGTTCATGCTGCTCTTTTCCATAAAATGAAGGAATTAGTTGTCAGTTTATTTATTCAGTTTTATTTATTTATTTATCTAAATAAATTGTATAAAAAGGCTATAACATCGCCTAAAGTGTCTGCAATTTAAAAAAAAAAATCAACATATTCATTCAAAAATAAGAATGCAAATAAACCACTTTATTTGTTTTTAAATAAATAAACAAACAAGCATATAGATAAATAAACAAATGCTTTGAATTTTAGCCACTTTAGTTTTGTTCAGTTATACAATCTAGTTATTACGTTGTGATTAGTAATACAGAAGCAATAATTGGACTCTCATAAAGTCATGTTGCATCAAAATGATGACAGTTGGTTCCAGTAAATAAATGTCATTGTTCGGTAACTGAATCGACTCACTGTTGATCTGTTCAGAAATTACATTACTTTCCTTGAGGAAAGACCTAGGCAGCATTCGCAAAGCCACCAGTATCTCTACAGCTGCACGGCTCACACTCAGATAGTACTGACGCCGTCAGGATCTCTCTGGTGCCACAGACTCCATTAGACTGGATCAGAGCAGACAGGAAGTGTGATTTGATTGCAGCACAGTCAATCCACTGGAAACAGAGAGACATGAAAACATGACTTTATTAATATTCTCAGTGTTTTCCCACATCTTCCCTGTGTGAGGTCTGGAATAATTCATGAGGGTCCACTGTGTAGAATTAAATCCAGATTGATGTCATGAGGAGCCACATGAGGTTATGGAACATATATAAATAAAAATGTCTAATATAAAATTAAATCCTAAACTTATATAATAGTGCTTTCAACTCTTAATATGTTGCTAATGGAATAAAATACATAAATCAGTTGTCAATTTATTCATTCAAAAATAAAAAGTGCAATGCTATGTAACTGCTTGAATATAAGTGTCACATTTTATTGTGAAATATAGTTACTTTATAAACATTATGATTTAAAAAATTGTATTTACTCATTTTTATTTGTTTTATGTATGTAATATAGATTATATGATATAGATATATATATATATATATATATATATATATATATACTTATTAGTGCTTCACGCTTAATCGCAAATCCAAATATCCTTTTTTGTTTCCTAATATAGGTAAGTGTGCGGTATTTTATATCTATACATAATCACACACATGCATTATCGATTTCAGAAAAATATGTTTTGTTTATATATTAAATATATTTATTTATAATATTAATTATATGAATATAAATATAGACATTATTTTCAAAATATATACTGTTTGTGTTTGTATTTATATATACATAATTAATATACACAGAACACACACATGTATTATGCAAAAACTTTTATTTTGGATGCGATTTAATCGTTTGACAGCACTAATATATATATAATATATATCTATATATATTATATATATATATATATATATATATATTTATAATTTTACATTTAATATAAATCAATATATTTTATCTTAATTATATAATATATAATATATATATAATTATTATATACTATATATACAGCTTTATCAAATTTATTATTATCCCTTAGATAATACCTTTTATCCTTATTTTGATGTTTTCAATACATTTTTAGCAAGAATTACTGTTTTAATAACGGCTTTTTTTAATTAATTAAAACTGTATATATAATATTTATATATATATATTATATATATATATATAATACACACACACACACACTATAGGATTTTGTTTTTGACTTCTAGATTTGATAATTGATTCAGCTGCATAAAAACTCTGTGACAATTTTGTGACACTATTGACACAGAAATCACACACTTCATCATTTAGAATAATTTTCATTTAAAACATTATTTAGGATAATGTTCATTTTTAAACGAAAACCAGCTGATGTTTAAAAGTAAAAACGTGGGTCTGAAGCAAAACCATTTTTTATGGAGATAAATTACTTTCTAGCTGTCTTTTCTTGTCTAAATGATGAACATTTGTATTTGACACCTTCCTTGTGTGAACTCAAAATCAACCTCTCAGTTTCTTCTTCTTCCAGTGAGAAGTTTATGGTGAAACTCAACAAAAATGGTGGCCCAAAAAACCCAGAGAAGGTCGATCGTCTCTGCGCCCTCTTTACGGTGGGACCAACAACCATTATTGCTATGGCTAGAAAAATACATAAAAAATTGACTCTAAGTAGCTTCTCTTATTTTCTCACAGGACTTAAGCAACAAGGACATGAAGAGAGATCTGTACATTGTGTCCCAGGTCATCAGGACGGGTGAGTATCCCATCTCATTTAGCCTCTTTCCCTTTCTGTATCTCCTCTATCCATTTCCTTCATTTGGAGCCAAATGTTGCCACAAGGCACTGCATTTCTGCCAGCAACTGCATCTCTAGAGCTCTTACATAAGTGTGGCACTGCAAGCTTCATTCCAGTTTATAAAGGGACAGGCGACTGGGAGGCTGGAGCAGACCTTTCAAACCCCCCTTTTGGCTCTCAATGGCCATTTTTAACCACTTTTGTGAGGATTGTGGAAACTTTGATTATCTTTAGATGTTTCTGTGATGGCAGGCGGGTGGAAGTGTTTGAAACTCGTTTGAATTAGTTTCATAAAATTATCAGAGTAGTACATTTTGATTTGATTTCTGCCCATTTCAGTAAGTTAATTCACTGATTTGATGATTTGTTTGCATTAAAAAATGTTTATAGTTTTTTAATAAGAATAAGTAATTATGGATAACATTTGTCACTATTTATTATTTTATTGTTATATTTGACTAGATTCTTCATCAGTTTTTTTCTTGATTTTTTTATTTATTTTTATATTCAGAAGGCCAAAATAATGAAATACCATTGTTTTAGTTATATTTTCCAGCTATAGGAGTACTAAAGTGATATAATTTGCCAATAATTAGCCAATAAATTGACACAAACATTAATGTAACAACATTATAATGGCCACTGATCCACAGGGAAATGTTGCTCTATAGGCTAACAAGCTAAAATATGTAATTTGCTGTTTCTTGCATGCACGGACATGATTTGTATAATCATGCAGATGGTACTGTGTACCCGTATTTCTGACAGTGATGTATAATGTATTTTTGTTCAGGGCGGATGTTGTTAAATGACTCGAAGAAAGGCCCCCCTCAGGTCCAGTACCGCCGGCCGTACGGATGCGCAGTGCTGGCCATGAGCGATGTCCTTCAGACCATCTCTGAACTCAAAGAGGAGAAAGACTTTGTGCTCAAAGTTTACACGTAAGCCCCTTCTGTGCACTTTAGAGCCATTGTTCTGTTTGATTAATCAATTAAACTTAAAAGAAAGACTTGGGAACTAAGTTTATTATGAGCTGCATTAAACCATGAGTGAAAAATCACTCACTTGCCTTGTTAAATCTACAGTCTTGACAAAACACTTGAGCGATGATGGATAAAAGCCACTCAGGAATATATTAGCTTCTCTGTTCCAGCAAGAACTAGGAGTTATTGTAGCCTCAATTTGAGATTTGCAAAGCTGAGCATTGTAAACATGAATTCATGTCAAATTTATGTAAATGACACACTGTACGGATCAGACAAACATATTTGCTTCATGACTGACAGGATGTATTCTCAAACTCAGATTTGTCATTGCATTTTGATAAATGGAGATTTGTATGTCAAAGCCACGCAGTTCCAAACCCTAGTATGCTGCCTACCTAGACAGCATTTTCAGACGTCATTGTCACGGAATGCCAGGAGAAAACAAGGTAGACCCAAGTGCAGTTGTTTATTAAGTAACAAAATGAACAGAACCAAAAAAAACGTGGCAAAAGGTAATCCAAAACACAGAACAGAAAACACGACGAACATGAACTCAGACAGCACAAAATAGCAGCAATGACAGACAGAGTGAGCAAGGTATATATATAGCTGGGATAATGAGTAAATGACTAACAGGTGATAATGATCGGAAATAATAACCAGGTGCTAATGATCAGACAGAATGACAGACAAGAGATTATGGGAAATGGAGTTCACAACATATAACACAGAAACAGGAGAGCGCCCTCAAGTGGCCAGTCAAGGGCACCACAACCAGACACTGTGACAGTCATAGTCAAGCTTACGTCACAGTTGGCATCATTATGCTGCCTTATGGAGGCATCCTTAGCATTTAAAGCAATTCCAGAATGCACTGCGACAAATTCAGAGAAAAATAAATAATCAAAAATGGTGGGCAACTAAAGAAAAATGTCAAAATATACTTATTTCATTTAGTATAGGTGCAAAATAGTTTCATATTTGTTTATATGCGCTGTGTGTTGTTATGCTTACTATGCTTTTTTTATTGCACATTTAGCATAGCAACACACTAACATAAATTCTTTTGGAATGATTTTGAATGTTCTAATGTCACACAGAAGGTTCTATTTCAGTTACCTATACACATATATTTTAGTAAAATATATATAAATATGCTGTGTATTATGCTTACTAGAGTATTGTGCTATTAGCATAGCAACATGCTAACATCAGACTCTACAAATTGCAAACATTCTAATTCAGTCACTAATGAGGTTCCATTTCGGATCGTAAGGTTTTATATTTCACTCAAAGTTTATATGCGCTGTGTATTGTTATGCTTTCTGGAGTGTTGCAGTATTAGCATAGCAACATGCTAACATCATAATCTATTGAAATGATTTGTGAGCGTTCTAGTTTAGTCACTCATAAGGTTCCCTTTCAGTTAGTATGCTTTTATATTTCACTAAATATTTGTATGTGCTATGTATTGTTATGTCCACTTGAGTATTGTGCTATTAGCATAACAACATGCTAACCTCTATGTGACATGCATAGCAATGCTAACACTATTGTAATTAATTGTGAACGTTCAAATTCAGTCACTCATGTTGTCAGCTGTCAATGTAGGCGGTATACTAGGTTTTTCAAATAGAGCTAATAATTAGTTACATTCTTGGCTACATTAGCTACAGTTAATAATTAGCTACATTAGCTGCAGCGTACATTTGTGACAGTGCGCGTCATTTGTGCTGTGAAGCTCTCTCTGAAATCCTCCCCTGTGGACGACACACATGCTCCAGTCCTCTAGCTATCTCCATCACACACTTTCATTACCTCTTGGTGCAGCCATGCAGAAAGCCTCCTCTGTTTCACTGGCTGGGGAACTGACAGAACTGGTAAAAGAAAGACAAATCAAGGAAAGAAAAAAATAAATAAATAGGTGTGTGGAGAAAGGGGGGGGGGGGGCTAGATTTGTTTGGAAACCCCAGCAATCAAAATGACAAGCAGTCATGTGACATTAAGCCATCAGTGTCTGTGAAACTAGGAGAAATGCAGTAACGTTGAAGTGAAGAATCTGTGCTTTTCACTAATGCTGCAGAACCTCTGAATGTCAATGAAACATATTAATTGTACATTGTGCATGAGGGAGCATTGGAGTCAGAAGAGAAAAACATTTAAAAAAAATTGGCCAACAGTGTGTGTGTGTGTGTGTGTGTATGTGTGTGTAAAGAAAGACGTGTCGTTTGCTCACTAAGGCTGCATTTATTTGATCAGAAATACAGTAAAAACGGTAATATTGTGAAATATTATTACAATTAAAAATAACTTTTTTTTTAAGCAAAGCAGAATTTTCAGCAACATTACTCAGTCTTGTATCCTTCAGATATCATTCTAATTATATAGTTATTATTTATTATATTATTATTATTCTTTTTATTATTATTATGATTATTCATTGTATTAAAATATATTTATTTTTACTGAATTATGAATAATAGATCTTATTACTAATAATATTGGTTTAAGTACATATTTATTTGTTATTTATACAATTAAATATTGGCTATTTTAATTTTAATAACACTTAACATCAAAAAACAATTCACAATATACAGGTTATTATACTTATTATATATTTCAAACGTTATATTAATAAGCTAATATATCAATTATATTATTACTATTTATTTTACTAAAAACAATGTAAATAATTTAAATTAAAAAAATTGATAATAAAATTAATACATATTAAAAAATACATATTAAATTTATATTAAGAACTCTATTGTATTATTATATCTTTACCCATATTTATCATATTTTTTAATCCATATGTATTTTTAGTCTGTAGCTGTAGAACAATTATTTATTTATGTATTTTTATGTATTTATTTATTTAAACTAATGCATATTGATTTAAATAATTCAATGAATAATTACATAATTAAAATACACAGTGTTTGTATATACAACTCAAACTATATTCATATGTTCATGAATGTATCTAGCACATGTATTTAATATGTATTTAGATAAATTTTATTTTTTCAACAATATTTAAATTTGACAGCAGCCTAGTGAATGTTTCCCCAGCACAATGCACCCAATTTGTAGCGAATCAGCTCATGGGGAAATCTGAATAATTAATCATAACTAGTTATAATTAATTATGAATATTTTAAATCCGCTGTAGATATTTAGCTGACCTCTCAGGGTCAACTGTCTGTCAATTCTAAGAACGTTAATTTCCTGGTTAAGGGAAATAACTTTCTTACTGTACAATTTTACAAAGAGCTTGTAGCATAAATCTGCATGATTAAGGGACTCCAGTTATGACCAAACAAGGAACCACGTCAAGTGTGATACAAGTAGGTTTTATTAACTACATAAACATAAACTAGTCTAACATACTACATAAAAACATAAACTAGTCTAACATCCTACATAAACACTTAAACTGGTCTAACATACACATACACAAACACACGCCACCAGTTGTATAGAAAGGGTTAAAGCTTAACCCATTAAAGAGAAGAGAAATAAGAATATGAAACTGTGGTACCATTTGATATTCAGCAGATTTACAGCCAAAAGGGAACATCAATTCTTAGTTCAAACACACCTTTGTAAAAAGGTGCAAATGATACCTAATGTATCAATTAATAAGACTAAGTTTGAATACTTGCACGTCTCATCTGTCTGAAAGAGAGGTTTGATGCAATCTGAAGGTTCCAGTTGATCTTTGCTGAAGTTGGTTGATGAAAAAGAACCAGTTTTGAGTCAGAGAATCTTGATGAATGGAAACCACAAAAAGACAAGGCGACTAGCCTCGCACGAGCTTAGGTTTCCGCGGCGAGTTTTTCTCACACCTCTAGATCTTCAAAACAACACCCACGGATCTGGGGCGGGTAACCGTGAAGTGCGCTTTTAAAGTCTGCAAAAGAGTACGCCTCTCAAGATGGGCTTGTCCAATGAGAAAGGCCGGAATCCCAAGTGGGAGTTTTGAGATACTGGGGAGTTTTTATGACCCTTTGTTTGAAAGCATGGTAATTTGCATATGAAACTTGGATCAAAATTACTAAAGATTCTTAGAACACTAATATGTTGCATAGGTATAAACATACAATATACACTCTCAATTAGATCATCCGAATACGAATTAATAGAGACCAAACACGTTATATGTAAGGTTACATGAATGAGTGGTTCTATCATAAGCATGCATAAAATAGTCTACAATACAACAGATAATATACAAGACAGCAATAATATGACCTGAAGGATATGTGTGTTCATTCAAAAGGTTTTCCTATGAATTAATTAGTAGAAAAGTCCATTCCTACTGTGCCTTGGGGATTTTCCTTATGGAAAAGGCAGTGATTTTCTCCACCTAAATTCCATTAGGTCGTAAATGTATCTGGTGTCAGGGTTGCCATGGTAACCAGGGGGGGCCTGGTGTCGTTGCCGACATCCTGGCATCCAGTTTATTTGGTGAGGGGACTGTGACGATTTGTTAATCTAATGAATAATTGATTTGTTAAATCAAATGAAAAATAGTGTGTCTGATTGGTCCAGACGCTACATTCTGTACAGTATTACAGAAAACCAAATGTAAGACATAAAAACACATAATTGAGTGACCCAGCTATGATTCTGTTGGGCGAGTCACAGTTCCGTCAATCGGCATGAAACTCTCTCACACTCGCCCCGGGTCAGTCTTTTTGTTGAGCCCTGAAGACTTTCCTGTACGTTGGGCTTAAGTGAGCAGATCAGTATCTCTGCGGTTGTAGCATTGGGGAAGACAGGAAAATAGATGCTGATGTATACATACAGTATATATGCATGTTTATGCAATACATGTATTTGCATGCATGTTTGCAAGGTTCTATGCATGGAAGTGTGTGTTTAGTTTGTAGGGACATCTAGTGGTAGACTGTTGGGAACATAATGCCACGACAAACGACAAACCAGACAGACAATTGATCTGATCAGATTTGCAGCAGATATTCCTTCGTGTTCTGGAATGTAGCACTTTCCATCAAACAGCCTGTGTTAGTGTAATGCCGTTGTGACCCTGCGCACGACAGACTAGAATCACCCTTGACGCCCGTGGAGCCAGTCACCATGACTGCCAACCAGATGGACTCTGTGGGAGTTCCCACAAAGCATCTGCCCGCTAAGCCACCACAAACACTAGCATTAGCATAGCGCGGAGGTCCCTTTTCAGCTGCTACGACGGGTTTAGTCACTTCTTGGTCAGGCATTAATGACATCACTTCCCCTCAGGCCAGAAAGCTGCTGTTCTCGAACCTCCGACAGCAAGCCCACAGCGTTTTAGCAGCTACTGATGCTGGAATGAAGCATAAGGTTCTGTTCTCTCTCCTGAGAGCACCGCACTCCTGGGCTTTTATGCAGTAGAGTGTCGTGATTTGCTTCGTTGTGATGGCTCTCAACACTTGGCTGTACTTGACTGCGTGTTTTTTTACTCACCATTATATCGTTCAGAGTGCCAATTGACAAACGCCGTATGCAAATGCTAATGCAGCTGTGCCGGTTGGGGTTAATTATCTTGATTATAGGTTATTCTACACTCAACGTCAAAGATATACCACTTTTTTTATAGAAACGGACAAAAATGATACAACATAATACTCTATAGTACCATTCTCAAACATTTTAGATTTTTCTTACTTACAAAATGTTTTGTTTGTTTTACACTATTTTTTTTTAATTCAGTTCAATTTAATTTCAATAAAGCTGATGGTTCATATGTCTCAACATTATTACTAATCAGAAAAGACAGTTGTATGGATGACTAAAGGATTTTGTTTTATTTTGTTTTGATTGTTTTGTTTGCTTAGTGTTTTTGTTTTGTTTTGCTTTGCTCTGTGCTTTGTTTTGTTTTGTGTTTTTATTTTGTTTTGATTGTTTTGTTTTGTCTTGTTTTGTTTTTGTTTTCTTTGTGTTTTTGTTTTGCTTTGCTTTGTGTGCTTTGTTTGTTTGTTTTGTTTTGTGAAGTAGGAAAGGGCTTTATCACTATTGATAAATTTCATATAAAAATAATTTGGTGTCAAATTCATACCAATATATACCAATGTTCAGATTAAACATTTATTTGTTTGTTTGTGTGTTTGTTTGTTATTGAGATATAAACTCAGAATTGCGAAAAACAGTCTGAAGTTTGAGATACAAACTCAGAATTGCAAGAAAAATGTCTGAATTGTGAGATGTTAACTAGAATTTGAGTCGCAATTACTAGTTATAAACACTATAAAAGAAATATTCAATATAAATTAAAAATCTAAATAATGAAATCTAAACACACAATATCAAAAAAGATATACCTATATATACCAATGATCAGATTAAACCTGTAATAATTAATTCATTAATTAATTAATTCATTCTATTTTAACAATGTTTTTAACACCACGAATGACAAAAAAGCATGGAGCAAACATTATTTTAAATTATGTTAATAATTACTTATTTGTTATTATATTTGTATATACTGTAATGGAGATAAAAAATAACAAGTAAGTAAATCAATAAATCAATTAATAAATATAATAGAATATGACAGATAAAGGAGACAAGATTGTGTTTCTATATGTAAATTTTAAATGTACAAAACAATAAAGAACAACTTCTGAAATATTTAGTGAATTACTAATTATAAAATATTGTCTTTTTCTTGATTATTTTTAGTTGTTTTCATGACTGTCCCATTCCTGGTCATATTACGCCATTCTGGTGTGTAACGGGAACTTTTCACAAACCCAAAAGACAGATGAAACAATGTTCTCGTGGAATATCCTGTTTTACTTGGAACTATGTCATTATACAAGTAAAGTGCAAACAGAGTTTTATGTTGACTTTAACGCTTTTTAAACACTCATTCAACACTCACTCTTTTCCAATATTTTGAGAAGGGATCGTCATTATGCAGTCGTGCTACTCTAGAGTATCACTGGGTATTGTGGCAAATGAATAATTCTGGATGAAAGCCCAGTTTTTACTTAAAGTCCTGGCACATTCGTAAGCATACTGCGATGCCCCTTTAGGACAAGACCTTTTACTGTTGAAACTGAGTTACATACAGTATATACTGACAAATTAGATTTGTGACTCTAAGCTTCTGGGAATCACTTGAATACTGATGCAGCGATTCCACCTGCTTCATCCATACAACAACATATTTTCCCTGCTATGATCTTGCTATAAAGATTGTCCTCTTGCTTGTCTCTTTCACAGGTGTAATAATGAAAATGAGTGGTACCAGATTCATGAGAACATTATCCGCAAGTCCAGCACCAAATACACCGCCCCCAGCACTAACTATGGTAAGTGCACTTTCAAAACGCTCGTACACTTGATTTATCATCGCATGAGAAACATTTAGCTTCACTGAAACTGAACAGACCTTCCAAAAAAGTCTGTCCATTATCCTGCTTCACTGCTGTAGTCGACATTTCACTTATTTTGCTGAAATAACTGTAGGTGGTTGTCTGGTTGTTAATTTGACATTCTGCTATAATGAAGTGACCAACTTGAAATAAATGAAATCTGCATGGGGAATTTTTTTCAGTTTTTCACAAGATTTAGCAGATTCCTATTGGAATGACTAAATTTTGCTAAATTTGACAGCACCTTTACAGGAAAATGCAAAAGTACTCATGACTATGCCAGGTAAATAAGAATACAAGTCACATGCAAAGCTTTAGCCTCAAAAACCAAACATAACCGCCTTTTTTGGTTTGTTTTTTTCTTGTCCTATAGAAGTAATTTTCTGCCATGGAATAAAATATAAAATAAAATTGTGACTTTAATTGCAACTTTATCTCACAATTTGAGTTTTTTTCTCCAAGAATCTGAATTTATATCTCACAATTTGGTCTTTGTTTCTCTTAATTCTTAGTTTACATCTCGCAATTTTTTTATTTATTTTGCCATAACAGGATAAAAATTACGACTTGCCGTCGCGGAATAAAAATTTTTTTTTTCCTTCATATTTCTGATTTTTTTTTTTTCTATTGTTAGTTTATATCTCACAATTTGGACTTTTCTCAGAATTGTGACTTTTTTTCTCAGAATTGCAAGTTTATATTGGAAGAAAAAAGCTGCAATTACCCTTTTATTATATTTTTTTATCCTGTGGCGGAAACAAGCTTTCGTATAACGTGTGGGGAATGTAATGTCCAATGTAATATTGAATATATTTTAGACAATTAGAAAGTTTGAAAATGTTTTTATTTTAATTATACAAAATTATATAAAATTTTAATTTTGGCCATTTATTGTTTATCAGCCATAACATGAAAATAATTATCGGCTTATCATATCGGCCAGAATTTAAATATCGTCAATCTTTTCAATCAAAATAATTGAGGTGATTTTCACAGAATGCTAAGGTGTTGTGGGTGGTTTCCAGGGTGTTACTATGCTGTTACCAGTGTGTTTTTAGCCTGTTGCTATGTGGTTGCTAGGTTGTTGCTACTGTATGTGGTGCTATAGGTGGTTGCTTACTGGTCTGTAGTGTTAAGGTGTGGTCACATTAGTGAAATTTCAGAGGAAATCTGCAGAGGAAAACGGTCTATTGCCAATAGTGTAGCGATTGACAGTAGTCACTTTCAAACCAAGCAGATTTATGTAGAATGTCTTGGAAATGATGAAAGAGTCCAAAGTAATATTGAAAAGCTAGATCAGATTCCTAAAACACTCAAAATGATCTGCATCAGCAAGCAAAGTAATGCCAGTTTAAGTCCTAGTGGAAAAGAATATGGTAGAGGTGTGTTTTGAGGTATCGTTCAGTAGTAATTGGTATGTTAGCTGTTCTAATTGAGAGTTTATTCCACCATCGAGGGGAAGGCCTAGACAAATTTCTGGACCCGGATGAACAGAAACCCTTCCCACTGGGAACTGACGGGAGCCAGGCAATCAGAATGACTGATTGCAGCAGGCAGACCGGTGTGTACGATTTAATGAAGAATTGAAGGTAGTGCGGAGCCAGGTCATTAGCGGCATTGTAGACCCAAAACAATATCTTGATTGAATTGAATTGAGGCAGTTACTGGCAGCCAGCATAAAGACCTGAATAAAATTGTAACAGAAACACAATCTCTCTGGTACGTTCTTCGAAACAAAGGCCCATTTTACTAAATAAATTCTAACGTAATCATGAGGATAATTACAGTGGTTGTCATGATGAAGTTGTCTCACATTTCCCCCGAACTCGTCTTGTCGTGCAGGTCTAATCATCTCACTGCAGCTGTTGAGGGGCGACATGGAGCAAGTGCGCAGGGAAAACCCCATCATATTCAACCGCGGCGTGGCCATCACACGCAAACTGGGCTTCCCTGATGTGATCATGCCAGGTAAGTCTCATGAAGGTCACGGTTGGATTTAAAGTTTTGTTCAGGACTGAATGAATGCGAGAGAAATGCCAAGACTTTATACTCATGGTCTGAAAGTAGACTGTTGCAGCAAGTTAGGTTTAAAATATCTACAATATAGTAATAGTTGTTACACAATATGTACTATATCGGTTATTGGCCGATATTAGATTTTGAAAATATATTAGGTGATATTGGCTCTATAGTTCTGCATGCTCATTTTCCTTATTTTTACATAATTTAATGTTCATTTAAAGTTAGTCTTTATTTTTTTTTTATTTTTTTTTTTTTTTTTTTTTTTTTTTTTTACCTACTAAGAATGGTAATAACTTTGTTAAATGTGGTCTTTAGAAAACTCAAAATGTATATCCATTTTTGTACAATGTTGCGATGCCTAATTTTACCAGTAGCATTTATTTATTTATTTATTTTGACAAAAACAGAATAAAATATTAATAATTACAGTATAGTAATAGTTATTCATATGCAATGCACAATATGTTGGTATCATATCGGTTTATGGCCGATATTATCTGCTTAGTACTCCATGATCATTTCCCTTATTTTTACATCTAGATCATATTTGACCAGCATTTACTTAAAGATAGTCTTGAAAAATATTAATTATTAATAATAACTTAATTATAACGTGTAATTTTTAGCAAATCTCAAAATTTATATTTTTCATATTATAGATTACAATGATACATTTACTTGTAGCATAATTTTTTTTTAAATATTTTATTTAGATAAAACAGTATAAAATTGTAATATCCACAGTGTAGTAGTAGTTATTCATACACGGTGCACAATATGTTAGTACCATATCGGTTATCGCCATTATTAGAAGTGTTTTAATATATTGGGTGATATTGGCTGTTTAGTTATGAATGGTCACTGTTTAATTGTGAATGGTCTTTTAATGGTCACTTGAAGTCAATCTTTAAAAATACTAATAATTTAATAATTAAACTGTAAATCTTCAGCCAAACTCAAAATGAATATCCATTTTTCATACTGTACAATATTGTGGTGCCTAAATTCTCTTGTAGCATATAAAACAATTTATTTATTGTTGTTTTTATTTTAATGAGACCAAATGGTATACAATTTTAATATTTGCGATTTATAGGTTATCAGCCAAAACATGCAAATAATTAGCGGCTTATCGTATCAGCCACTCTTTTCAATCGAAATAATTGGGTTGACTTTGCAGAATGCTAGGGTGTTGTGGGTGGTTTCCAGGATGTTGCTATGCTGTTGCTAATGTGTTTTTTGCCTGTTGTTTTTAGCCTTTGTGGATGCCAGGTTGTTGCCTACAGTAGGTGGTTTCTAATGTGCTATAGGTGGTTGCTTACTGGCTAAATTGAAAAGAATCGCAGCATTAAGGTGTGGTCATGTTAGTAAAAGACAATTTGCAGACCAAAATACACAATTGGCGATTCCAACCACCCGTTGCGAAACCTGCATGGATAAATCTTTCATGAAATTCCAGAGTGTAAATTCCTAAAATTGCAAAAATGTGATGAAAAAACAGTGATAAATGTTAGCGTACCTTTACCTAAACATCTGTTGCTTTTTCATTGTATCAAATAAATCACTAAAAACCTTTAGTTCGGTTCCAAACTCAAAGTTTCCTCACTACCTAGAAACCTCGTAAAGCCACCCTTCCGTCACGCCATCCGCAAACCTCTTCTTGTGGAGGTCAAAGCGATGGGTAAGCCCTGAAGTGAGTCTTGCGAAAGAGCCTTTAGCATGACTAATAATCGTACGTAACAGCACATAATCACCCTCATTGGCTTTTAGCTGCGTAGAACCAAGCTTATATAAATGAATACGACCCACATTTTGACAGACTCTACCGGCTCTCTGCTCCGAACCCCAGAGGGCCTGTAAAACCAGCTGGACTCCTTCCACGTCAAAGTTGAGTTAAGAAATCCCTTCCCTGTGATTCAGAACGAGCCTTGGGGCTGCTCAAAGTTGCTCTCTTAATAAAATCCTGTCGTTGCGTGTTCCATCGACTCATTCGATGGAGCTCTGCCTCTCCAGTCCATTCCCCAACAGTCTTCAGTGTCAAAACCGTGTAGCCATGTACAATATCTCTTCTCTTCATCCATAAACTCACATATCAGTCTTGTAACCCCAGATGTCCTGCAGTGGAAGGTGGATTGATAGGTCCTCAATCTTCTTCTGTAGATCCCTCTCATTAGTCTCTGAGTTAATGCTTCCTTGTTCTTCTGAAGAGCTCAGTGATTGGTTTATCATCCACTGATTGATCAACTGGAGGTAGTTTGATTATAATCACAGACAAGGCTGTGCTCGAGTCGATGGCCGATGGCCTTCTGAGAGCCATGGTTTCTTGGGTTTCTGAGGTATGTGTATTTCTGAATGGGCTTAGATGTTATTGAACAACAGTGTCTGGGAAAAACCCTTGTAATCTTATTTCAGATTGCTGCATTGACTTTATTTCCTAAAAAGATCAAACTGGCCAGGTTTCTAAAGCCTGGTCCCAGCATTGGGATCCATTGCATTAAGAAACAATATCTGTCTGTCAAATGATATTAGGTTTTGGAGGCAGCAATTAGATGGAATATTGAACTGTTAGCATTATGAAATGTTAATGACACTTGAAGTACCACAAGCTTTGGGATTGGAAATTATTCATTCTCATGACATTTTCAATAAGCCGGAGATGAGTTTGTTTAACAAAATCTCTCCAGAAGTATTTGTACAATCCTTTTCTGGTGTCTGTCTTGACGGGTTGGTATTGCATCATCCATTTCAGCTTTTCCGGGTTATTTTTAATGCCTGATTTCAACAGCCTTGGTTCTGGGAGAGTTTTTCGCACTCATTTTCTCTGTAGGGATTTCAAAAAAGTTTTAAGCCATGAACCAAACTAACCACGACTTTCATTTGAAGCAAAACAGTGTTTGAATATCAGTAAACAGATAGAGGTAAAAGACTATATATGTCTTTTATGAGGGATTGAACTCGTCCCATGAAGTATTTGATATAATTGAATCGACTGTAGAATCTTGAATCTAGAAGCTAAAATTGAATATAGTATCTTATTTTATCAATTTTTGATTTGGCATCTAAAGAGGCGTATATCATCACATAACATGACAATAACACCATAGTTTTATTGTAGTATTATGTGTATATATACAGTACTATTATTAAATGAACATTTATTTTAATGCATTCAGTTTTAATTTAAATTTTCATAATTTTGTTATGTGCATTTATTTATTTTTAGTTAATTAACTTTGAGTTCTAGGTATAGTAATTGTTGTACTTATTTATTTCCGTATTTTTTTCATTTTCTTTGTTTTAATATTTATGTTTTTGTTTAAGTTTTCATCTAATTTTTTTTAGCTTTATTTCATTTTTTAATAGTTTTAGTTTGAACAAAATTACTAATTTCTCTAAATTTTGAAAGTTTTCTTTAAATAAATTTTTTCATCTAATATTTTATTTTATCTATTTTATTTCAGCTTTAAAACTATTTTTTAATAGTTTAACAATAGCAATACTGTAAGTGATGTAAGGGAATCTAAGTGTAAATATATCCAGATAGATTCTCAAAAAACATCAAAAATCAGTTTTCCTGATGATTTTTGTCTTATATTTTTATTTAATTTTAGCGTTATTTTTTTTATAGTTTTAGTTAATAGTACCAACACTATAAACGAGTGTATAAATATCCAGATTGAGGGGAAAAAAACGTCAGTTTTCTCGATGTTCCTGTGATTCTCTGTTTTGTCATCCTCTTAATATACATAACAAAACATAACGTGAGCACATGCAAATACGTAAACCGTTTCTTTATACACTAGCTACTGCTGTCTCTTTCCAGCTGGGAATGCACCAGGATTGTTTCTTTTTGGAAGGAATTTGTGCCTGAATAGAGAGCTTTATATGGAGTTCATTCAGTGAAATAGCTCAGAAGCAGTGGAGAGAAGCGTCTAACGCTGTAGCCGTAACCCATTACAGAAAGCATCTAAACAGGAATGCACAGGAGCCAGCCTGCTGCTGCCAGATAACATTTTTATCGGGATGTGGAACTGTAGGATGCTGTCAGCCAAACAGACAAACACACAAAGCTTGATTCCGGCTTTTACTAAATAAAGCTTTGTCTATTCCATCCACTGTTTCTAAAAGCAGTTGTGATTGTATTTGCTTTCTTATCTAGATTTGATTCATGGTAGATTCACTAATTAAATAGCGCTTGTGTTGTGGGACGTTGCATGTCCGCTTACTTTCTTTTCAATGTGATATTAAGTACCATCAAGGCCAATATTGTCAATATGGATTCCTGTAATGAAACTAGTATTATTTATTGAAAAGATATTTAGTAGTTATAACCATTTAAAGGGGTCCTATTATGCTTTTTCACTTTTTTAATTTTAGTCAGTGTGTAGTGTGTATGTTTGGGCATAAAAAAGATCTAGAACGTTACAAATCTCAAAGTCCACTCCAAAGGGAGATATTTAGTTTTTTAAAAATCCATTTTCAAGAACTACAGCAAACGGCTCATTTGGACTACAGCGTTTGGTTTCCGGGCTTTATAATATCACAAAGCGGCTCATTAGAATAACATTAAAAAGAATTCCCACCTACAGAAATTCGAATGTTTGGGGGGTGGGGTGGGGAGGGGCGAGGTTGTGGTTAGAACGCTTGGTTGGTTGAGTGCATCAGACGAGACGATGTAGAAGTGCTGCTGCAGAGTTAGTGCAGCAGAGAAAACCAAGAAGAAGAGCTGCTGTGCTGTAGCCTCAAATTTTTGGCATGTCTAGAACAGCGGTTCTCATTTCCAGTCCTCGTGTACCCCTGCTCTGTACATTTTGTGTGTTTCTCTTATTGCTTCAGACGTTTGTTATATTTGAATGTAAGCGCCCTGCGAAGTGGACATTACCGGATAATCCTCCATGATTCCAGTTTGAAGGGAGCTTATATGTTCCATACAAAGGACATTTAAACGTGCGAGACGTGAATGTAAATTGTATTTATTTACAGAGATATATTATGTCCCACTTCACGCTTCCTCTAGTAAGTTTCGTATGTGTGTGAAGATGCTGCAGGCAGCGGCGCAAATCTGTAAATGAATACTCTGAAGTGAAGTAAACTTCAACGGATTTCCCCTGCTCAGGGAGTAGGGAGCAATGGACACTGTGTAGGGAGCATGTCAATGGGAACACAGTTCATGCACGGAGCTCAATTCTAACGAGATGATCTGAATTCAGGTGTGTTAACAAAGAGAGACGTGCAAAACATGCAGAGCGGGGGTTACGCGAGGACTGGAATTGAGAACCACTTTTCTGCGAAGAATTCTTAGCAGTATACACGGATTGTAGATGGCGGCGCCGCGGACAGAGGGCATGCCGACCGGCTGCAGCCGATGTGCTACACTTAATAGATAATAATGTGTTCGAATTTTACAGGCGTGGGCGACGCTGCGCTCTCATACGGTCTGTGGCGAGCCGCTGAAGGCGCGGTTTTTTCACATCAGTGTACCCAAACATCTGTTTGGGTTTCCGAAAGCGGATGATGTCAGGAAAAAGTGGTTGCAATTTACTTTTTAACTCTGTTCATGAGCATTATAACCCCAATTGCTATTGTGTGCTGCGCATTTTACTGAGGACTGCTTCCACATCACCAGTGAGAAGTGCCGGATTCCCAAAAGCTATGTTGAAAGACGGAGCAAGGGGGCGTGGCAGTACTGAAACACCGTCTAAGCTGTTTGCCAATCACAACGCACTCGGACAGCTAACCAATCACAACACATTTTGTTTTTCGGAAGGCGGACCTTCATCAAAGCCGGAACTAATCGAGCCGTTTGTCCCAGGCTGGGGAGAAAGGTATTTTAATAATGTAAATTATGGGGAAAATAATGCGTTTTTCGAACCACCAAGCATGAGAGCATGTTCTGGTACACCCCCAAAACAAAATCAAGCATAATAGGACACCTTTAAACCTGTTGGTAGAATCCTTAAACATTTAATTCTAAACACTATGAATTTGGGGTTAAAAGAATCCTTTACTAACAAAAAAATATAGAACATAAAACTTTAAACTTTAAAATCAAACTTTAATAGCTTTTATTTTCTAATGACTCCAGAGCATGTTCAAAGATTTAAAAAAAAGTTTATATAGTTTTTTTCTTCTAAATTATTTTTTCCAATTTTGTCAAATGTCATAGACATTTGCTTTTAAAAAAATACAGTTGTCAAAATGAAATTGTATGCACTTATTGTGTAACTGTTATTTTATTATCACTGATATGCTATTATAGTTTTTAAGAATATTAAAAAATATATTTTTATATTTTTCATTTACAATTTCGTTTCAGTCATTTTTAGTAGTTAGTTAATACTATTAAGTTACTTATATTTGTTCTAGTTTTTTTATAATTATTTTTTATATATTTATTATTGAAGAATGTGGTAAAATAGCTGGAAACACTATTTATTTCATTTTTAAAGTAAACAGAGTATTTTATTTTACTTAATATAATAATAATATATTATTATTAGTTGTATATTATCTTATAAACTAATATTATTATACTTTCATATATATACTATAATAAATATGTATTAGTTTCAGTTTTAGTTAACTATAATAACCCTTTTTAATAATGCTGAAAGAAACAACAACAACAACTTGTAAATACAACTTGTAAAATATGACAGTACAACAGTCTTTTTGTAACACACTTTTTCTTTCATTTGCCAACCCATATTAATATATATATATACTTTTTTTTAAGGTTTTAGTTTTTCGCTTCTGTCAGGGTACCTTTAGAAGTGTTATAACTGAGCAGAATTTTATCTGTGCTACTTTGTAATATCAGTTCATACATACTGTATAATGGGGATTCATAATGTTTGCAAAGGTCCTCAGACGGTCAATGTTGTTCTTTGTTACTCAATGTACAAGTCATTTTCAATTTGTGAGCAAAAGTCAAGGAAACTATTTCATTATGCACATTACACACATAATGAAGCGAGCACATTATTGCGTAAGGTGGTTTATATCATTCTCCCTCAGTATATCCACCCCCAGTAAAGCCATTCAAGAGATATCAGGTGGCATCAGAGCAAGCTGAAGCTTTTCTTTAAAGGGGTCATATGATGCAATTAAAAAAATTTTCCTTTCTCTTTGGAGTGTTACAAGCTCTTGGTGCATAAAGAAGATCTGTAAAGTGCAAAGACTAAAGTCTCAAATCCAAAAAAATATTCTTAATAAAAGTTAAGAGTCAACCACGCCTACCTAAAACGGCTCGTTCTAACACGCCCCCACATGTCTACGTCACTGTGTGGGAAGATTTGCATAATGCCGTCCAAATGTTCACGCAAAGAAAGGCGTCGGCGACTAACTTTCTTAGAGCTGTGGTATTGTTGTTGCCGCCGCCATGTCATGAAGGTGCTGTGTTTCCTTATGAAAGCGAAACTACTTTGTTTGGCCTTCCAAAAGAGGACGATATCTGCTTCGTCATGCCTGGAGCTGATCCGTGCTGGTAGCTGAGGGAATACAACAACTTTGCGCTGTGGATCGCCGGATCAGCTTTCACCGTGGACGAAGCGGCGTCCAGCCCGGGGTCGTCACATGTGGTTGCCGCAAGCCCGCGGGACGCTCCTTCGTCGAATCCGATGGCCACGCCGTTCTCAAGCCCGCCGCCTCAGCTCACTCAAGCTGGCCTCCACTCACTCTAGCCCGCCGTGTATGACGCTGTTTCGTTGTGAAAGCGAAACTACTTTGTTTGGCCTTCCAAAAATGGACACGACTAGAAATCAGTGGTTAAGTTGTATTTACAACACTGTTCCAGAACAGTTCAACCCAAATATTAATTTGTGTGCAGCACATTCTATGGAGGACCATTTCCTGATCCTGGTCGAGTAGACTACAATGCCGGCTGTTCTAACTCACAGCCTGTAAGTATGTTTTTTATATTTAAAGAATTTGCCATGATGATTTCAAACGGGAGTTTTGGCAGTGTTTGTAGAGAGCGCTTGTTTGTCATTTCTCCGATCACAAAATGCAGACATGGTTTTATGTCTATTTGGCGCGATGCAACGCAACGCGTAAAAAGACAGTATAAGTCATTATAATCCGTAATTATGTCCCCACTGAATGCAACGAATGCCTCGTTTATAATGGGTTTTCATGTTTTTGAATCATCGCTCCGGCCTGACAGGGCATCATCACAATATGGTAAGAGGTGTAACATTTCCGTCACACACTTGAGGTATTTGGCCAGTCACAATGCACTGGATAGCTGGCCAATCAGAGTACACCTCGCTTTTCAGACCGATGAGCTTTGTAAAAATTTACGTGTTTCAGAAAGGCGGGGCATAGAGGAGAAACAATAATGTACAGTATGTGGAAAATAATGTGTTTTTTTTTACCTTAAACCGCATAAACACATTTCATTACAACAAATACACAAAATAATGTGTTCTTTTTAGCAACATCATATGACCCCTTTAAGGTGTATGCCGAAATGTACATCTCTGTGCTCATAACTGTCTGCAAGAGGAATGGTTTCTAGCAGAGCCACACATTTTCTTTTATTGCATCAGCTGTAATTGTAAGAAATCAAATTAAGCCCACAACTTCTTTGACTACCAGCTAAAACTTTGTTCCCCTGAGTAGACGAGTAAAAGCTAAGCGCTATTCCAGAGAGAGTCTGTGTTTATTTTGAGAGTTATGATTCAGATGCTTGCCGCTCGGCGGAGAGAATGTGGGCTGCTGGGTCATGGACTGAATGAGGTTGATAATGAAAGAGTCATCTGAAAACCAATGTCACATGTGGAGTCACAGTGTAAAGACAGCTTGAACTCAAGTTTGATGAGATTTATTACAGCCTTTTGCTCCTACGGTTTAGCCGGACAAACAATTTGACCTTTATGTAGCAATAGCTTTTATGACAGTCTGTAAAAGAGTTTAAAAGTGAAGCTGAATTAAGTGTGCCGGGGGCATCATGGGTAACCATACATGGTCTACATGACCATATTCTACATCCCTAATACCTAAACTTAATTACCTTACTAATTATTAATAAGCAGCAAATTAGGAGTGTATTGGAGGCAAAAGTCGTAGTTAATGATTTGTTATTAGCATGAATTGGACCTTAAAATAAAGTGTGACCATTACATTTTCTCTTAAGCTTGAATAAAAACCACTTAGGTATAGGAGCATGCTAAAATATTTGTTTACAGTTTGTTTTTTTGTTATTTTTATCTCTCCAGCTTGTATGGGTTAGACAGAGCAGACTTGTTACGGTGCTGACGAGACGTGAGACGTGCAGATCCATTTGCAGAGCTTATGTGGCGAAGACAGGACGTGGTCATTCAAAGCAGCAGGGTCAAACAGAGGCAGACAGTATATGGAGCGGCAAAACACAAGAATAATCCTGGCCTAGC
Source organism: Sinocyclocheilus anophthalmus (assembly GCA_018155175.1). Taxonomy (NCBI): domain Eukaryota; kingdom Metazoa; phylum Chordata; class Actinopteri; order Cypriniformes; family Cyprinidae; genus Sinocyclocheilus; species Sinocyclocheilus anophthalmus. Next base: position 206,412 of record JADLZN010011856.1, read on the forward strand.
CTGGGTCGATGGAACTGCGACAGAATCAGAAGGGGCTCAGGAAAGGGAGAAATTCAAGGAAACCAGGCGAAGGATCAGAAAGACCGAGGAAAGCGGCTAAGGCTAAGCGAAGGCTATGGCTATGGCAGGGAAACGACTGAGGGCTCTGTAGTGTAGCCATCACTAGGGGAGTGATAATCGCTGAAACAATACTCGGAAGAGGGAAGGGATCAGAGTGAGTGTTAAATAGTGAGGGGGTGATATGTTACGCGAGGGGGTGCAATCAGGGTAAAAACAGCTGTGTGCAATCCGGGCTGAGTGCAATCAGTGCAATGAATGAAGGGATATGTAGTCCGGGGTGATGTGCAACAGTGTGTAGTGCGAGAGTCAATGAAATAGGAAAGTTCAGGACCGGCTCTCGTGACGAGACCCACCAGAACAGAGAACCAGACAATAGACCCCCACGCCGGGGGAGAGGACCACCACGGCGGAGCAGAGGGCCACCATGGCGGAGCAGAGGACCACCACGGTGGAGAAGAGGACCCCCACGGCGGAGCGGAGGGTCACCATGGTAGAGCAGAGGACCACCAGAGCCAGACAGACCACCACGGCGGAGCAGAAAACCCCCTTGGTGAACCACACCGATCAGGAGACCATGGCGGAGACTGTAACAACGAGAGAGCAGAGGCAGACAACACAGACAGAACATTGGGTTGATAGACAAGACTGAGCATTCACGGGCAACCTCCCTGGCAGACACAAAGAACACAATATAATGCGAGACAAAGAACGAACGGGCTCAATAGCCAGACAGGACAGGATGGAGGATGACGACGGCCTCCAATAGGTGACAGGACGCGCAGGGGCATCTCGCAAACGGCGCTCATATAGACTGTGAAAGGACGGAGCAGGAGGAGCGGCTCGCAAACGGACTCTATAGCTGTGGCCAGACGAGGCCGGGAGTTTGCAAACAGTCTCCTTGGCCGGAACAGGACATGCAGAGAGTTCATAGGTGGCCTTCTTGGCCGGAACAGAACAGGCAGAGATTTCACTGACGGCCTCCTTGGCCGGAAACAGGACAGGCAGAGAGTTCATAGACGGCCTCCTTGGCCGGAACAGAACAGGCAGGAAGTGCGTTGCTGGGCGCCACCACCACGCAAGGAACTGAGACAAGTGTCGCCATCTCGGGAGGTTCTGCAGCCTGCGCCGCCACCTCTGAAGAGACTTCAGTGGACACCGTGGCCTCTGGGGGCACGGCAGTTGACACCGCTACCTCGGGAGGATCTGCAGCGTAAGCCGCCACCTCTGGAGCTGTTGTAGCTGGTGCCGCTGCCTCTAGCACATCGGCGGTGGAGTACACGGCCCAGATACACCATAAAACAACCCCCCATATGGGAAGTGCTGCAGACAGGGGAATGAGTCGGAAAGGAGGGCTAAATTGAGTGGGTTTGGGGATACCAGCTGCGCGTGCAGACACCAGCGGTGCATCCCTCACACTGGACACCAGACTGGGATACCGACGGACCGACCCCGACAATCTGGGTGCAACAGACAGGACGTGACATGACTCTGGATGATCAGCTGTGATGCGACGAGGCTCTTGATGAACAGCTGAGATGTGACGAGGCTCTGGACGAACAGCTGTGACGTGACGTGGCTCTGGACGAACAGCTGAGACGTGACGGGACTCTGGACGAACAGCTGAGCGTGCCCCGAGGCCCACGGCGAAGAGCTGCGACTGACGAGACACGGGGTGCACCGAAAGCTGAGACGTGACAGATGGCCCGGTCCTCCCCCACGCACAGCTGAGACGTGACCCGCGACGGGAAACCGGTAGTGTAAACGAACAGCTGAGATGTGACGAGGCCCCGGACGAACAGCTGAGATGTGACGAGGCCCCGGACGAACAGCTGCGACTTGACTGGACTCATGAAGATCAGCTGTGACTTGACTAGACTCATGAAGATCAGCTGTGACTAGACTTGACTCATGAAGATCAGCTGCGACTTGACTTGACTCATGAAGATCAACTGCGGTGACTGGCCTCATCATGAAGATCACTGGCGGAATCTGACTGAAGTCATGAGAGCGAGCTTGTGACTGACGGCCATGTATAAGAATTGTAACATGGACCTGGCCCGGAGAGACGACGATTGACACTTGACTCATGACGATCAGCTGTGATTAGACTGCCTCCTGAGTCATAAACTCTGACTTGATTGCACCAGACGAGTCCCCTGTGACTGGATTATGATTCCGGAAGATCAGCTGGATAGACCTGGGCTCATGACTAGGAACATTGTAACTTGACTTACCTCCGGATGATCAACTGGGATTGGGGACTAGCCCCTGAATACGTGGACTGATTGACTCGGGAACAACTGTGATAGACCTGACTCAAACGATCCAACCTGTGGGATAGACTTGACGAGATCTCATGATAATCAGTGTGGACCTTTTGACTCGACTAATGCAACCGAACTGGACCGAAGGACTCGTGATGATCAGCGGTGACTTGACTTGACGGGGCGCTGTTGTGTCCGCCGTTTTGTGATCAGGCTCCTCTGTCGCCGCANACTCGACTTGACTCATGAAGATCAGCTGTGACTAGACCTGGCCCATGATAATGAATTGTAACTTGACCTGGCCCATGATAATGAATTGTAACTTGACTCATGACGATCAACTGTGACTTGACTAGACTCATGACTATCAGCTGTGACTTGACTTGACTCATGATGATCAACTGTGACTTGACTTGACTCATGAAGATCAGCTGTGACTAGACCTGGCTCATGATAAGGAATTGTAACTTGACTTGACTCATGACGATCAGCTGTGACTTGACTAGACTCATGAATATCAGCTGTGACTTGACTGGACTCAGGAAGAACAACTGTGACTAGACTTGACTCAGGACGATCAACTGTGACTTGACTTGACTCATGAATATCAGTTGTGACTTGACTAGACTCATGCAAAGGAACTGTGACCTGACCTGACTCGTAAAGATCAGCAGTGACATGACGGAGCGCTGTTGTGTCCGCCGTTTTGTGATCAGGCTCCTCTGTCGCCGCCATCTTGTGAGCATGCTCTGATACAGCCATCACTTTAGTCACAGACATGGTGTCGCTTCCTTCCTCCGCGACACCCACCGTGAATGCTGAACCAGCAGTCAGCAAGGCATAGTCTATAAAGTCCTTTAAGCTACAGTTAAATTTGCTCTTTGGCATCCAAGATTTCGTGGGTTCATCGAGTCCAAAACGGAACAAGTCTTTAAATAAAATTTCATCATATAGTGGTACCTGGTAAGATAGTTCACAGAACCGGTGAACATACTCCTCAATCGAACGACCTCCCTGCCGAAGATGTAGTAGCTCGGTGACTGGGTCCATACCAGGCCAGAGTCCACTGAGAAAGCCGCTGGATCCATTGTCAAGGCTTTATTGTGGAGAAGACAGAGACGTGGTCAAAAAACAGGCATGGGTCAGATAAAGGCAGACAGTTATATCTTGCGACGATGGGGCTCTTTAGTGTGCGATCACTAGGGGAGTGATAATCGCATGAAACATACTCGGCCACAGAGGGACGGGATCAGAGTGAGTGTTAAATAGTGAGGGAGTGATTTGAAACAGCTGGGTGCAATCAGTGTACATCTGTGTGCAATCCGTGCTGAGTGCAATCATTGCAATGCATGATGGGAAATGTAGTCCGGGGTGATGTGCAACAGTGTGTAGTGCGAGAGTCAATGTAATTGAATTCATGGGGACCTTATTCGTGACAAGACTGATGTATTTTGGTTCTTTCCCAATAACTATGTTTGTAGTTAGGGTCCAAAATTCACTCTCTCCAAGTGGCAAGATTATCATCAGATTTTAGGCAAAGATGTCTGAGCCTTTTTTTAAACTATAGCTGTGTCTCATTTAGAAGGCTGCACCCTCCGGAGGTCGAATCCTCTGGAGGTCGCATCCTCTGTAGGATGCATATACGAATTGTCCTCAACCTAGAATTAAACGAGACGGCCTTCGTAGGATGGGCGGAAAAGGAAACCGGAAGTATCGTGTTGCTATGCCAACACATTTAGAGCATTGTTGCCCTCTCACACTACTTAAATGAAGGAAATTTATTTCTACATTTGGAAAGTAATTTGAAAAAAAAAATGCTTTTACTTGTTATATTTTGTTCAATGTTTGAGGAGCTGCAGCCTACGTACAGCAGGCATCTATTAGAGAAAAAAAGGAGGAGGATATTAAAAACAAAGTTTATCCGTTTTTACCGAGGCGAATTAAGGTAAGTTGTAAACACCACATCTGCGCTTGTGTGTACCTTACATCTGCCGGCGCCGGGCTTTTTCAAATTAACAACGGTTGTTCACGGCGACGCAAAGAATTGTGGGTTATCTGTAGCAGCGAAGGATACACCTCATGCATCCTCCGAATTCCTTTGAAAGAAGGTCGCATTCGAAGGTCGTATTCAGAGTGTCCTACTTGCATGAGACTTGTCTCGATGATGTATGCAGCCTTCGAATGCGACCTCCGGAGGACGCAGCCTTCTAAATGAGACACAGCTTATATGTGGTGGCACATTTATGTAGAGTTTTCCCCACATTTATTCTCCAAAATGAAAATAGAAGGAACAAAATCAAAACGACGGGTACAGTTTCACCAAGCAAAAAAAAAAAGACTTACTGAACAACGATATTCTGAAAAAGTGATATTTTGAACACACACACTAAAATGAAAGTATAAGGAACAAAATCAAATTTTTTTGACAGGTACAGCTTCACCAAGTAAAAAAATAAAAACACTACCTAACAGTGGTATTCATAAAAAGTCTGTAAAAGTGATGTTTACAATCCAAACACAAAAACTTACTGGAAAAAAATGTATAATAATAAATTATTCAAATTAAATCAAATAAAATCATTCTATAAAGTTTGTCACTTTTATTTATTTATTTATTTTTTGGTCTAGGATCTCTGAACTTTTTTAAACTCCACATGGTGACACGCGTGTTAAGGTTTACTCACGTGAACCCTCCAAAGTGAACATATAAGAGAAAACACAGAACACAATGTTTTTGTGACAGGTGCAGTTTCACCAAGAGAAGAGAGAGAGAAAACAAAAGTTACAAAACAGTGTAAAAAGTTAAGTTTACAATCCAAACACAGAAAATACTTATGAAAAAAAAAAAAATCTTTATGCATCTCTAACTTTTTTTTTTTTAATTTGTCATCAGATTTTTGACTAAGATGTATGAACTTGTGGCAACACATGTACTGTATGTTGAGTTTTCCTTGCAATAATTCTTTAAAACGAAAATATAAGTAACAAAATGACAACATATTTGTAACAAGTGCAGTTTTATTAAGCCAAAAAGAAAAATACTCATATTACCGAACAATGTGTGTGTTTTTCTATCTTCAGGCGACATACGCAACGACCTCTACCTCACGCTGGAGAGAGGAGACTTTGAGAGAGGAGGCAAGAGCGTTCAGAAGAACATCGAGGTCACCATGTATGTGCTCTACGCTGACGGCGAGATCCTCAAAGTACGTCAGACTACTCTAATAAAAAACCTGGTATAAAAGGAGAAACTTTAAGGAATTGTGCTGCACGATTATTGAAATAAAAATTGCAGAATCCTTAGAAGCAAACAGTAGGGAAAATACTATCCCTTTGAAAAACATATCAGTGATCTGTAGCTCATGTGGTGAATCATTTAATCCAAACAAAATTGAAGTCAGTTTGGAGGAGTAAATGAGTTTCATAAGCCCATCAAAAATGCTGGTGTCGCAAACTTTAATGCACATTATAAAGCCACATAAAACGGTTTCAATTTCTTCTATGTTTTATCAGGAGTGCATTAGTCTGGGCTCAGGAGAGCACAACATCAGCGAGTACCGCTCTTTCGTCCTCTACCACAACAACAGTCCGCGCTGGAGTGAGGTCATCAAACTGCCCATCCCCATCGAGCGCTTCCGCGGCTCCCATCTGCGCTTTGAGTTCAGACACTGCTCAAGTAAGGACTTTGCACAGTACTGGTATAATGTTGCACACATTTTACTGAATTGATTTTTCTTCTGATATTTTGATCTGAAGGCTTACACTTACCAATTGAAATTAATCAACTGATATAAAGATACATTGTGCCTACAAGAATAAAAAAACCTTTTTGAAATGTATGAGATAATGTTTTGTTGGGTTTTATATGATGCATGCACTTCTCTACATACTCAAAAATTAAGCTTTTTGTTTTTTTTCACTTGTTTCATGAAGTGATATGATTTTTATTAACATTTTAATTTATTTAAATTACTGGCACTTGAAACTTGACAAGCACTTTGGAATATTTAAAACTTGAATATTTAAACTTTTTTGTTTGTTTGTTTGTGTTTTTACAGCAAAGGACAAAGGAGAAAAGAAGCTTTTTGGCTTTGCTTTCACTCCACTCATGAGGGAAGACGGCACCACACTGTCAGACGAGAGCCATGAGCTTTACATCTACAAGGTGAAGCAGACATTACATTATGTGAAACACATCAGAAATGATGTGTTTACCATAAAAAAAAAAGAATGCAAGCATCAAGATCCGTGGAAGACTTGATATTCCACAGTTTTTTTATGCATTTAGTAGATTTTAAAAAATGTAAAAAAAATGTTTATTTAGTTACTTAATAAAAATGTTGTTACACATAATATTCAAATAATAAATTAATATAGAATTTTTTAAAGAAAAAAAACTTCTTTTTTTTATCCACTTGCCAAGAGTTAAAACATGTAGATAGCTAATTATAGATAATTAGACGACCGACAGACAGACAGACAGATAGACACTGTCATATTTTTTTTTATATACTTACAATATTTTATTTCAGTTTATTTAATTTATTTTCAAGTTGCATTTTTTATGTTTTCAGTTTTAGTTAAGGATAATAACCCTGTTAAACTCTCTTGTGCATGTGGATCAGTGTGATGAAAACACCACCTTCAGTAACCACGCGCTGTACCTGGGGCTGCCCTGCTGTAAAGACGACTTCAACGGCTGCCCGAACATCCCGTCCAGCCTCATCTTCCAGCGCAGCACTAAGGAAACCCTCTGGATAGCCACTCAGCTCTCTTCCACCAAACTGACTCAGAATGGTAATTTACTAACACTTGCTGACAATTTTTCCTTCATTCATCAGTTGTTGCATCTACTTCTCAGAGTATAATGTCACTTTCTTGTTGTGTTTGTGTTGTGAAGTCGATCTGCTAGCTTTGTTGAAGTGGAAAGCACATCCAGACCGTGTAATGGACATTTTAGGGCGATTGCGGCACGTCTGTGGGGAAGAAATAGTCAAAGTGAGAGCTCTGGCTTGTTTTTTTTTGTCTTTTAAAATAAGAGATTTTAATGTCCGCTTAATGTAATTTACATTCATTTTCTGTTTTCCTCTCCAGTTTCTTCAAGACATCCTTGACACGCTGTTCTCCATTCTGGATGACAACACAGACAAATATGGACCCCTGGTGTTTCAGTCACTGGTTAGAAACTTGAACAAATGGCATTTCTAGGACTACGCCATAGCTTAACTAACATTAATAATTCACCGCTGTAATAACGTGTCCGTTATTCATCAAAAGACTCAGACCCACATGTACTGTGTGTTTGCGTGTGTGAACACCCTTTAATGCACTCGATTCATCTCTTTCATGAGTGCCCATGCTGTGTGTGTGTGTCTGTTCTGAAAAATGGAAGATATCAGCTGGCGTGGATCCAGACATTATTAGGCATTCACAGCTGGTTGATAGTGGCGTCTCCAGAGAGCCTTTAGCTTCTCATACTCTTGTGAAAAAAGTCAAGATATCTTGGCCTGAATACATCTGTCATGTTTCTGTGTAGAGAATAGAGAGCCTACGCTGATGCATTCTTCTTGCACTGATATTCATTTTGCAATAAGAGGATCCATTGGTGAGCGAGTGATGTAATGCTACATTTCTACAAATCTGTTCTTATAAACAAGCAAACTCTCTACATCTTCATTTCAGCAGATTTTTATTTTTGGGTGAACTATTCCTTTACCTCGATGTACTAAAATAAACTAAAAGTGAAAAAAAAATCGAATATTTTAAAATAATAAATGATTTAATACAGTTTAAAGTTCACTATAATTGTAACAACACTGATGCATACTGATATTTTCAACATCAGTCAGAGTTGATCAGGAACCTCTTGACCTCTGCTTTCCATCTCTGTCCAGGTGTTCATCATCAATCTGCTCCGGGACAGTAAGTTTTATCACTTCCGGCCTGTGATGGATACCTATATCCAGAAGCATTTTGCTGGAGCACTGGCTTATAAGTAAGTCCATGTATTTTCACAGGATATTTTTGTCAAGATAAAGCAAGATATGATTTTTTTAAGTTGTAAATAAACCAAAGATTACTAGAGTACCTTTTACAAGAAAATGCAATTTCACTCAGTGTCGTATCTGTTACTTTCTTTGTAATTACTTTGTAATTATAAATTGTACTAGCAGTTTTTGAGTGAACATTTTTTTTACCCCCCCATTTTTTTCACTGTGTAGTTTGAGCCGCAAACTAATCTTAGTAAGAATAATGAAAATGAAAGTATACCCTACATACATATATCTATATGATATAAAATCTGATATGGTATAACTAGATGTTCAATTCAAATTCAAGAGAGTTTCATTCGCTGTCTGAATGTATAGGCCCGATCACAGAAGTTTTTTAGACAGACACAGCCAGGAAGCCATTAGTTTAAATTCACAGCCAAGTCTGCTTTATCACCACACAAAACAGCAGCCAGAGAAAAATTCACTTGATCATATGGCAGGCCACTGTCCCATCAACAGTGATTCATCTTTAAACAGTAAGAAACTAGAACAATATACATTTACCATAAGAAGTTTCAGTGCAGTTCCTCAAAAACTTTACAAATAACTTGCTCAAGTAAGTGTTTTCTTCTGAGATTTCTTATTCACTCACTGTATGGTTCCCTTTCGAGGGAACTTCGAACTGTGTCCTCTAGAGGTTGCTATGGGGAACGCCTTCAGCGTCACCGGTGTCTGAAGTATACATCTAAAAACTACAATAAAATTGGCCGGCGACAGCCTATGACATCACTACCCGTGCCCTGCCTATCACAGTATAAAAGGGCGCTGGGAGAACACATCATCCTCTTCTTTGTCTTCACTGACTGTTTGTTTATGTTAGCGTTAAGCTAAACACGACTAGGAGTGCATGTTCTCTCACCAGAGGCTTTGCTCTGATACCTGCAGTTTCACACGGCTCGCGTGCTGTGTGTGTGTGGTGAAGAGCAAGCGCGTTCAGCTCTCGAGGGAGTTGGATGCGCTCTGCATTCATTGCTTATTTCTTGTGAGGGATAAGCATGAATTGAACACGCTCGTCTCACAAGGAGATGGCTTGTGCTCATCGTGATGCATTTGCAGGACTACTGAGGGGGATGTGAGTACTTCACCATTTACCCGAGTTTGTAGATAGCGTTTGCATGAGTGCGTTCGCCTCTCGCGGGAATAGCGACGCATTCGCGGCAGCGGTTTCTGTTCTCGCTTGATTTCTGAGGTAATCTAGCAGTTGGGCAGAGCGTGTTTAGCTCCACGCGGGAGCTAAATGCATGCTGCACGTTGCGGTCACGGTGAGAACATGGAAAGGACCTGACGGGAAATTTCTCCCTATCAGTAATTTCCTTTTGTTTATATAGGAAGTGTATAGTGTGGATCTGTCTGCAGTTGTTGGACAGATGATTTATATCATGTCCTTCTCAGATAACCACATTATACGTGATAATGGTTATGAAAAGATGCCCCCTGTTGAAGAGATGCTGGCCTGCTATCTCTATGGGGGAGACATCTTCTCTTCATCTTCTCCTGCCATCCAAGCCCCTTCAGGATACATCTCACTTAAATGGCAGGGCATACACAGCAGCAGGTCAAGCTGTTGCTTCGCTGCACACTATGGCAGTGCTCCAGGCATACCAGGCTGACCTACTGAAAGACCTGGATAAAAGGCGAGGGCCTTTCCCCTGATGAGGTGGCTGAGTTGCGTCGCACCACGGATCTTGCTCTCCGTGCCACTAAGCAGGCCGCCACTGCCATGGGCAGATCCATGGCAGCCATGGTGGTTACGGAGAGACATCTGGTGTAGTCTGGGCTATCGGGTCGAAAGAGAGGGCTTTCTTCTTGATGCCCTGTGTTCCCCTTCTGATCTTTTTCTGCACTTCCGCTCGAGACGTGGTTTGTGAAGTTTACGGAGCCAAGAACGCCTCGGCTGCCTTTAAATCCTTCATTCCACGAAGGTCCAGGCTTCGGACTTTGCCTCCAGCCTATATCATGAGCCTGAGTAATGTGCGGGAGCCATGGTTGGTGAGTATGATCCATTTTTATCTACTCTACTGCTAGTTCTTGTGTATTTGATGCTAGCCTTTCTCTGCAGCGCTACTCGGACCTGTTCTGTTTTCTGACTTTTAGGTCTGACCCACCTGCTAAGTCAGGACCTCCTGCTGTTGACCGATTACAGTGATGGTTTCACTCATCGGTTCTGGTTCCAGGCTAGCCCTCATCTTCGGCTTGGACACACAGCCTGGGCTTCTGAGGAAGCCTCCCAGCATCAGGTCCCCAGTGTAACTCTGCAAGCTCAGGACCTGCAGGTCCTTCTCGTTGGCTAGTACTCTTCTGAGTACATGCTTCGCGACATGCTCCCTATCCTCTGGCCAGGTGCGAACTACTCATTTCTCACCCTGAGGGGTCTCCCGAGATTTGAATCGTTCCTTAACCTTCATGCACGTTCTCTGAGCTCAATGCTCCATAGATGGTCGGGCCCGTGGGTCCTCACTGTCACACTGCCCTTATGGTTGAACCAGTAATCACTCCTCGGCGGAGTGGGCTGGAATACACTGCGTTCCCCGAGGGATTTGTGTTTCTGTGGAAACCTCTCTTTTGTGCTTCTGCAGTAAGCTCTATATGCATGAATGGTTATTGGGTCCCGCTATTTCTTCAGATTCTTTCTTCAGTAATGTGTCACGCTAACCTCTGCGCATTTTCTAAAATCCTGTATGGTAAGGGTTACGCACTGTCAGCTTTGTTCCCCGGTTCTCGCCTTGGGCTCCACTCAACTAATGTATCTCTGTTGATACATTTCTGAGTAGGGTGAGATCCCCTCACCTCAGAGGGTTGTCTTTGCCGCTCCCGTCTGAGCGTTTGTGGTCTGTGAGCAGATGCTTCGGAATCTGTTCTGTGAGCGTGCTACAGTCACTTAGAGTCCCTAGGCTGGCTTAATACAGCCTCGGTTACCCCTTAGCAATGGTGTTTCTAACTCCATGCTATGGTAAGTGCACACGCTAAGCTCTGTGCACTTTCTAAAATCCACATTGTGGTAAGTTCGCATGCAATTTGCACATTTTTCCTAAATCGCATTAAAGGTTTACGCGCTGTCAGCCTCGTTCCCTTTCTCTGAGTTGGCTTAGGCCCCGGTTCTCTCCTTGGGCTCCACTCAACTAATGTGTCTCTGTTGATACATTTCTGAGCAGGGTGTTGCTCAAAATATATTTTGAGTCAGTTCTTTGAACAGGTTTATTCAGAACTGGTGTGACAGGCCAGGGTCTGGTGTGTTTTTTTAGACACTGGCCACATCCCCTTAAAGGAATCTCTTCTTCTGATTCCAAGCCTTTGATCTCTGCCGTAGGCTTGGGCTTCCTAGCCCAGCCCTTAACAGGTAAGTTTTTTTGGGGTATGTAGCCTAGGCCTTTGGCCATATGGAATAATGTCACTGACAGCCGTCTATACGTCCCAGGGGCAACTCCCATGGCTATGGTAGAGTTGGTACTTAGTGCTCGCCATGGTTTTCTGGCATGCACTCCCTTCAGCATTGTGGCGTGGGTATACCGTTCCCCATAGCGACCTCTAGAGGACGCAGTTCGAAGTTCCCTTGAAAGGGAATGTCTCAGGTTACGTATGTACATAGACACTGTGTCCTCTAGTTTCCTTGCCATGTTGCGGACGAAGAATGACATGTTATCCCGGTGCCCTTTTATACTGTGATAGTCGTCTGCCAATGTTATTGTCGTTTTTAGATGTATGCTTCACACACCGGTCACGCTGAAGGCATTCCCCATATCGACCTCTAGAGATCTCAGTGTCTCGTTCCCTTCTCAGGGAACCATGGTTACATACGTAAGCTGAGACGTTTTTGTTGAGATGTATTGCTATCACTGATTTAAATGGTGATTCATTTTGGTTCTGACAGTACCCTCATATTAAAATGTCAAGCACTGTAAAAGTACAGAGAAATTATACTTCAGTTAAAGTGTGGGTGCTGTGTCAAAAATTTCAAAAGTGTCTAGCCAAACACATACTTGAGTGAAAGTAAGAAAAGTTTCCACTTTTAATTGTACTTACGTATTTAGAAGTAAAACCTTTTATCTCAGCATTTGAAATTGGCTTATGAAAGACACAGGAGATTTTGATGCAAACTGTGCAAAGCCATCCATTTAAGCATAAACTCATTGCTTTGAATCAAAAACTGCTCAGTACAAATGAAATTTTATGAAGAAAAAAAAGTTTTTTTTGTAAGTATTTAGCTTCATTAGCACCCGAGTTAAGTGATAAAATGTGAATTTTTTTTTTTAAATTTTGAACTTTCTTCATTTGTCTTCAAGGTATAAGCACAGGGATTGTCCATATTGATTGTACTTGAAGTGTTTTAAAGACATTTTATAGTAAATGTAAATCTTCCAGGCTCTAGAGTACCTGTTTAAATTCATCATCCAGTCACGGATCCTCTACTCCCGGGCCACCTGTGGGATGGAGGAGGACCAATTTCGGGCCAGTATCCAGGAGCTTTTCCAATCCATCCGTTTCGTGCTCAGTCTGGACAGCCGCAGCTCTGAGACACTCATTTTTACCCAGGTCAGATATAAACTCAAGAACTGTCCACATTTCATTCTTATGAACATTTCCATTTGTAAGGAGATACTACCTAAAGAAACAATCTGATATATAAGAATAAATGTGTCAAAAATTAAAAGCCTAAATTACTAGGAGTGGGAAGTAATGGATGAATGGTTTGTTACTGCGCACTATTATATGAATGAATTTATCAATTTAAGCTTCACATTGGTTTAATTGAGGAACTAAGCGAAAATGACAAAAGATAAAGGTGGTCTAATGTGTTGGAAAATGAAAGAATCGAGTTGTAACAACTTGCTGATGTCCAAATCCACAGTTGTTGACCCAAGATCAAAGCTGTTTCCTTGAGGCCCAGGTTTGTTTAGTCTTCTATGAGATTGATGCATCTGTCTATCTCTGCCCTAAAGAAGTTGCACATCTAAGCTGTTTAGACAGCCCCATCTCAAGAAAAATCATGTGAAATAATTTCTTAGAGCGAGTTGCGATCAGACAAAACAAGATTTTTCCTGAAGGCAGCAGGAGTATGTTTAAGTAAAGATATCTGCTTGCTTCAGATTGTTTGCTCAGTGAAGTAGATGTGAAATGTTCGGTAGGTGTCAGATTTGAAGAACACAAGACTAGAGGATTTAGGACGAAAATCGACAGACACCAACAAAGAAAGCCACCAAAACAAGATCTTGAGATATTGTAGTATCATTAGTCACTATATTTTTACATTGTCTGAAGATGGTGTGAATGGTAATTGTCCCTATGATGCTAGGATGCTGTGGGTGGTTTCTGAGGGGTTCTGTGTCAAACTAGCTCTCCTCTCCCCCAAGTTACTATGATGATCTGATAACTAGATATGTTTTACTTTTCACCAGTTTTTGTGTAAAGGGTTGGGGTTTGTAGAATGATGTATTTCGTTATAAGTCACTTTTGTTTAGTTATCGATAGTGTTTGTACAGGAAAATGTGACATTTCTTTCTCTATTCATGTTTATGTTTGATTATTTTCAAGGTACATCTTCAGTAGGTTATGTTTGAACTCTTTCACAAAGCTTTTCTTACACATGGCTTCTTCTGTCACCACCATATTTTATCATTCATGCCTCCATCAAAGCATCATTAAATTCTGGATCCACCCGGAACCTAGGGGGAAAAATTGACTGTACTTTGATTAATCAATGTCTGAACACAGTACAGTCCATCCTGCCCACAATTCTTGCACAAATGGTTTAATGAAGATTTAGTCTTCTTTGGATTTTGTTGACTTAATATTTTCCTGAATTGTCCCATATTGTACGTTTGTGGACTTTCCCCATCCCTGCCCTTTATCTTGACCCAATCCTGCCCAACCTCATTGTACCCCCTAGGGTACCCAGCCAACTACAGGACAAGCCACTACCAACCAGGGCAACTGCTTGCAGCCGCTGAGCTGTAATTCCCCACGGCCCTCTCAGCTGTCTGTAAGTAGATGCAGCTTGTTGAATTGCTCCACAGTAATAGAATGGAGATTCCCTCACAACCCAACCCAATGCCAAAGCCCAAAACATCTACCATCACATACAACCACTCAGTACCTTTCCAGAACACCAGACCCCCACATGAACCAACAACCCAAACAAACTGACCAACACCAAAAAATGGTTCTCTATGCTTCTAGTGCATCTTCCACTGGATTCTTTGATGTGTTTCTTGGATTTGATTGCTGTGTTTGACACCAAATCTTATCCTGCACAAAGTCAAATCCTTCCAAACGCCCACATTATTCACCTTTGATTTTCAGTGGCATTGAACCGGGGACCAGAGATCACCTTCCCTGCAGTGGATCGTATTATTGGGCTGATGAGCAAAGTGGGTATGGGAAGTCCTCAGAAGCAAGAGATGTAATGGACCTTTGAATTAAGGAATAGCCAAGGCCAAGGTTTTTGACTATGACTGTGACCAAGAGGTCTCCAACCCTGCTCCCAGAGACACACTGACCTGCAAAGATTAGTTCCAACCTACTCCAACCCACCTGCCTGTAATTGTCAAGTGACCCGAAGACCTTGCTTAGTTGGTTTAGGTTGGTTTAGCGTTTGAGCTAAGCTCTGTTGCATAGTGGGTCTCCAGGAGGTGATCTCTCATTTGTTTGGCATCTTCTTAAAATTTTGAATTGACTGAATCTCTAATCTACCAAGTAACCATGAGGTGCTGACGAAGCCTCACTGTTACTTCATCTCTTGCTGTGTGGGTGATGTCCATCCCATCTTTGGCCAAAAGGCCCTACATATCTTGTTTAATCTGAAGGGGAACACAAACGATGACCAAATTGCAAGCGTTAACCTTTCTTTCTCTGGTCTCTCCCCATATTTTCAGGCTGCCTTACTCAACTCTTTCCCAGCAATTTTTGACGAGCTCCTCCAGATGTTCACAGTACAGGAAGTGGCAGAGTTTGTGAGAGGAACTCTGGGTAGCATGCCTAGTACGGTCCACATCGGTCAGTCCATGGATGTGGTTAAGCTGCAGTCCATTGCTCGGACAGTGGATAGCAGGCTTTTCTCCTTTCCAGGTATTTTTTAAAGAATTGTTTCACTCTCTAATGTGTAAAATTTTACCTTTTAGTGGTACAACAGCTTGTCATTGGGGTAGTAATCTCAAAGGGACATCTTTGTGCCTTATTTACCCCTAGTAGTACCTTAAGGGTACATATTACTACTCTAAGGTACTAATATGCACCTTTTATAGTTAGACAAGGTACAAAGTTGTCCCTTTTATGGGTACTGCCACGGTGACAAGCTGTTGTACTTCTAAAAGGTATAATTTTTGCACATGTTTTATGACAGTGTAAATGTCTGAAATCTTAATCAGGTGAATTGAGTTAATAACCTCTCTCTGTCTGTTTACACAGAATCAAGGAGAATTCTCCTTCCTGTTGTTCTCCATCACATTCATCTGCATCTGCGGCAACAGAAGGAGCTTCTGATCTGCTCGGGAATCCTGAGCAGCATTTTCTCCATTATTAAAAGCAGCTCACTGGTACACTTTTGTCAATGTGCATGTCATCAAAATTTTGAACATCCCACTTATGACTTTGGTTAAGGAGACAATGTTTCTCTTTTCCTGTCTGCAGGAGAGCTCTGTACAGGAGGAGGTAGAGATGATGGTGGAGAGTTTGTTGGATGTGTTGTTACAGACGCTGTTGGCCATCATGAGTAAATCTCAGTCTCAGGAGGCGGTAAGAGGGCAGCGCTGTCCACAGTGCACGGCTGAGATCACTGTTAGTAACTAACAAATCTGATATTCTACTTCTTTCCTTCCCTCCATCCCTCTTCTCCTCCACCTGCTTGGCTGCATCCCTACTGAGATCTTTTCTTCATCTTCTGTTTCTTTCCCAGCATCTTTCTGGAACTCTTCTTTTTCTGACTACAGCGTACAACAGTCAGGTTCTGAAAGTAAAATCACATTAATTTTCTTTCATAAAGAAATTCATATTTAATGATAACATTAAAATTGTCTAAATAGATCTGCCTCAAGCTCCAACATTAATCATACCAAATTAACGTGTTAAACTGACAAAACGGGTGTATTTATATTTGGACATCTGACAATTACTGTAACTTAAATAGAAAAGTAATCACTGTTGCTCGCTCTCTCTCTCTCTCTCTCTCTCTATCTCGGTCTCTCGTTCATGTCTGTGTTTATTACGTCTCTCACACTCACTCACTCACTGACTCACACATGATACAGTATGTCTTCATGCGGGTGAATTTCACGAAAACTGCACATAAAATGCAAATTTTAAGGACAAAAGAAAATGAAGCTTCTGTTTAGGACCATTACTTTCTTTGGCATAATTTTCTTTACGCAAAATCTAAATGCAAAATGTCTTACTTATTTTCATAAGTTGCATGAAATATGACCCTGATCTTTCATGACAGGTTTCGTGAGACTCACCCATGCATGTTTGTCTTACGTCTCTTACATTTAGACTGTTGTAACACCTGCTCAGAAGGCTAAGATAAACAGTAAACTACTACAACACAAACATGCTCTGATCTGTACTCTGATGTATGGGTTTGCATCCTTTGATATACTTTTACTTGCTTAATGTTTAATTTTTGATGTATTCATCATACATAGCTTATAAACTTAAACCCAGCAGAACTAATATCATGTCTCTGTGTATATGTAGTTAAAAGAAAGCATGGTCTAATCAGACGGGAGAATTAACTTAGAATAAACTGCACCCTTTGATAGCATTACAAATTTGCAAACATTGTCTGAGTTGTTTTAGCACCTGGGTCTTTAAAATGCAGAAAAAGTGCATTAATTAATCCTCCACGTGGATCCATGCCTAGTTAAAATCATTTGATCATTGTTTGATGAGCTACTGCTGAAATATTTTTAATATTCTGTGGCTGATACTAATGTTAATTGTATCAGGTAAAAAAACAAAAACATTGACATTTGTGAGTCTGTCACATTCTACAAAAATCGTCATTTACATGGCATTTACGGGAATGGTTGCCCAACGAAGAATGACAATGACCTAATATAAATACGCATATTGTGCCTGCTTTAATTGGATTGTGGGTGGTTGGTGAATCAGACATAGAGTTTTGTGCTGAAATACCACGCTCTAGTCTCACATTGCCAGACTTTTGACTAACAACATAAAGTCTAGTCCACATTGGAGTTTATACTGGCCAAGAACTACCCACTTGGACCGACAAGTGAATTATATCAACTGATTAAAAAAGTTGTGTAAAGCCAGCTAGTCAGATTAGAACTGGTGATTTCAGCCAGCCTTTTCATTTTTGTGCATAATCTCCATCAGAAATTTAGTGAACAGACTGTAGGCGGTCTGTGGAATGCCGTCCTAGGCTGATACTAAGTGCCACAACCGTTTAGTGAATTCATCCCACAGTGTCTTTACATCTCTCCTTCATTCTGCTTCCCCGCTCCCTTTGGATGCATTTGATTGGCTGTTTGATTGCCAAATGAACAGATTTATTGGCTCACAAGGACTTGCCCACTTTCTGATTGGCAGGGGGAGTATGTGTCCTGCTTGTTGTCCCTCCTGCGTCAGATGTCGGACATTCATTTTCAACACCTACTGGACAACTTCCAAAGCAAAGAGGAGCTGAAGGTGAACCGTCTCATAAATTTCAGAAATCAAGCATCTAAATAATTTATATTATTGCTTGAAGGTGAAGTTTTTAAATGTTAAATGTGAAAATGCTTTCTTCTAACCCAGCTTATACAATCCTATCTCTTGCAGGAGTTCTTGCTGAAGATTTTCTGTGTATTCAGAAACCTGATGAAACTCAGTATATTCCCACGTGACTGGAACGTCATGCGACTGCTGACCAGCAAGTGAGAATCGATCAATTTTTCCCCTTTTTTACCTCATTCCTGTTTCCTTCCTTATTGATTTTTTTTTTTGGCTCAAAACATATTGTTTTGGTTTGAATAAACATTGTATTATACCATATATGTTATTCAAAAATGTATTTCTCTGGAATTATCATATTTTTAGTACTTGTAAAATTACTTGACAATGACAGTAAAGTCACTTTCAATATGAATGTCATTGCATTAGATATTATTTTTACAGAGCATAAGTGCACTTTTCAAGCAAAAATATACACTACTTGTCAAAAGTTTGTAGTCAAAAAGACTTTATTATTTTTAAAGAAAGTAATATTTTTCTCCAGCATGGATGCAAGAAATGTGACCGTTCATCAAAAAATCCTGAAAAAAAAAGATCATCACATATTTATACTGTACACTATACTCTATGTTTTTCTAATTATACCTTTTCTTTCTTGCAGTATCATTGTGAGCACAACTCAGTATCTGTCGCCTGCTCTTCATAAAAGCTTTACAGATGCTGACTTTGATTTTAAGGTGTGTGATTGTGATGAACCACAGACTCCCTGGCACTGAAACGCACATTAAACATAAACATAATTTTCAAACCCACACACGTCCCATTTTCTGAATATCACATTCCACATGTACACAAACGTGCTTCATGTGGGACTTCATGGTGTCCTGCTGTTGGACACTCTTGGCTCTCTCTAATCCACTCTAATGAAGCTCTCCTCCCTGATAAAGACAGATGGTACCACTAACCAGGGAGACTGGCTCTGAAAAGTTCAAATCTACTGAATTATTAATGAAGGTTATCTTTGAGAGAAAAACATGGCCCTGTCTACCAGTGTGGGTTTTCACTGGATATCCCCTAAAAAAAAAGAGTAGACCATTGTGGAGCAACTTTAATCCGGAATCCAATCTGAACTGGTTAGGATAGTTAATAGACACTGGTAGATCGCTTGGGCCAGTGAAGCCATGTAAAACTTATTCAGCATATCGTAACTAATATCAATTGACATCCTTAAGATATGGTCACATTACTGAAATTGTGTTTAAATTTCACAGGCAAAAGAAAGGTCCATTGTCTATAGTCAATAGTGTAGATGTATGAAGCACAGCTCACACAGAAGTCAATTTGAAACAACCAGATTTCTGTTAGTCAGCGTAGCAATGTCACATGACCAACTGAACCCTTTGCGAAATCTGCATTGAGAAATATTTTGCAGAGTTCCCTTTTCTGTGGATTCCTTTTGAAATTACAGGATTTCGTCAACAAAAATGTACAGAGAAAATAGTACAGAATAGTTTCATGTGCAAAATAATTGGTGGGTGTAGCTTCCTTTCTGGAAGAGGGGACTAGGACACGCCCACCCAAGAATCAATAGGTGTGTTCAAGTCAATGTAGAGCATCTTAAATCCAGAATCCAATCTGAACTGGTTAAGGTACTTAATCATCACAGGTAGATTAGTTTGACTAGTGAAGCCATGCTAAAACTGAAATCCGCATTTCATAACAGCATGAATATTGAAATATCTGTTGACACCCTTAAGGTGTGGTCAATTTCACGGGCATACTGGATTTCGTCGACAAAAATGTGCAGAGCACCAGTAAATGTGACTTTACCATTAGTGTTCAAACAATAGTTCAGAATAGATTGATATGGAAAATAATTGGGAGGCGTGGCTTCCTTTCTGGAAGAGGAGGGGCTTGAACTCTTGAAGACACGCCCACCAAATAATCAATCAGTTGTGTATATCCAAGGGAATGCTATTGGCTACATGAATCATATTAATTCTCCTTCAAAACTTTGTCAAGATCTTTATTAAAGAAATGTGGCAGTACATAGAGTCTTGCAGTAGCATCACTAAACGTTTGTGTTGCTTTTTCCGTCAGGTGTGGAATTCGTACTTCAGTCTGGCAGTGTTGTTTATCAACCAGCCCAGTCTACAGCTGGAGACTCTGACACCAGCCAAGCGGAAGAAGGTCTTTGACAAGTAAGATTTGATCCTGCTCATTCACACACTGTATTGTCTAAAGACGTTACGAAGAAATCAACCTGTCATTGTTTCTAAATGCATGCAGATTGTAATATTTTTCCTCCACAGGCTTTCCTTGTAAATTCCTTTTGTTACTTACCAAAGGACAAAAGTCCAAATTACTTTCACAAATGTCATGTCACAAATGCTGTCAGCAGAGTTTAAGTTGTATTTAACCCAGATACTCTTTAAATATGAAACAAATAATAATTTGAGTATTGTAGCGTGGACTAATCCATGTTAAATCCATCTGGAGTACATGCAACAGCTCTTATTCTGTATTCCTTCTTTACTGGCTAGCTACATCTCATGATTAATATATATATGTTCCTTCAGTTATTGGTCAAATACTCAAATACAAAAAAGCCTTAGATGCAGAAATGTGCGCACGACTTCTACACAGCATGCAAGATAGATGATCACCCTGTGAGTTTGTCGAGAGGGTCGATTCATCTCTCTGCTTCTCCTTTTACGTCTGTGATCTTCAGCCCAGCGTGTGGCTCTTCTGTTCTTCTGAGTCTAGTGTGTTTAATAAATGCTGTTTGTTTGTCGTCTTAGATTCCTGCATGGGTTTAGAGGAGTTTTTAATGTGTTTTTCTTGTCTTTGCAGGTATGGTGATATGAGGGTCATGATGGCTTATGAGCTGTTTAGCATGTGGCAGAATTTGGGTGAGCGTTTTGATTCTCTCTCTGTCTTTCGACTCTGTTTCATTCTTTTTTCCTGCATTTCTCTGCACACGCACAGAAACACAAACACAAACAGCCACTTCCTCTAGAAAAGCAGTACGGACCTCTAGAGCTAGAGGACGGTACTGCACTGCAGAAATTCTCCCATAACTACTAAAATGTGTTGCTGAAACTCACAGGGTTTTTCATTATTAATATTATTAAAAATAACAGATTTCAGATTCATGTCATGTAAAGCTCCCTCACTTTGTTACTTAAACCCAGACATTCAGGCTTTAGCAATAAAGAGCCACCATTTAAAAAAAAAAGGGAATGAATAATTACGATTTGCTTGGTTTGGCTGCAGGTGAGAATAAGATCCACTTCATACCAGGAATGATTGGCCCATTTTTGGGTGTGACGCTTGTACCGCAAAATGAAGTCCGAAACATAATGATCCCCATCTTCCACGATATGATGGACTGG
Source organism: Sinocyclocheilus anophthalmus (assembly GCA_018155175.1). NCBI lineage: Eukaryota > Metazoa > Chordata > Actinopteri > Cypriniformes > Cyprinidae > Sinocyclocheilus > Sinocyclocheilus anophthalmus. The sequence goes on from JADLZN010011856.1 coordinate 227,850, forward strand.
GAACAGAGAAAGAACGGCAACTTCAAACAGGTCCATTATACCTGCTTCTGCTTTTCTGTCTTTTCTTGGCTATTTTTTCTGTTTCTCTTAACCTGAGTTATGTTCCAGGGAAACAAAATAGTATGATTATGATTTATTTTCACTCTAAATGTAACCATAAATTATAAATGGTAAATTATAGTAAATGGCAAATAAAAATGGAAAAGGCTAATAATAATAATAATCATAATGAAGAAAAAACATTAATTGAAAAAAATGAATTAGAAACTAATTATTGATCTTCAGATGTTCTTGAGGAAATAATGAAGAATAATGTCACTTGACAAGAAAAAATTAATATAATAAATATGTAATAATATTATTGTTATTATTACATTCAATAATAACAACAATAAAACCAATAAAATATTTTGTTATGATATGATATTATTATTATCCTTTTTTTATCACAAAAAAGTAACATGTATGTAATAAAACAACTGTTACCACCAGGACATTTTTAAAAATGTATTTATTATGTATCACAAACATTGTTTAAAGTTACCTTTTGATGGATTTTTTTTTTTTCAGAGCCATTCTTGGCAATTCGGGTGGCACCGAATGACAAAAACAATTTAATTTCTGAAAACATAAATAATATCAATAAAGAAATATTACTTAGAATTATGATCTGTTTCATTATAAGCACATAATTCAGTTCATGTTTACGGTGCAGGTCGAGGCAGAACTGATAGACAAACTGGACAGTCTGGTGTCTGAAGGCAAAGGAGACGAGAATTACAGAGAACTCTTCAGTTTGCTGTAAGTGCACACACACACACACACACACTCCCTCTACCTTCTCTACTGACACACACAGCTACACATCCAGCTGTTTAAGTACTCTTGTTATAACCTGAGTGTCTCTGATTTACCTTGTGCTGCGGGATTATTAGAACTCAACTGTTTGGGCCGTACCCCAGGTAAGAGGAAACTAACCCTGTTCAACCTATCAGATGCTATTAAAAACGGATCTTCCATTACAAGCCCCTGTTTTACCTTGAGCCCATGAAGTGCCCTTAAATAATTCTATATATGTGTGTGTTGTTTATGTCTAGTCTGCTGGAGAAGATCGAGCAGGAGACCTGGAGGGAGACGGGCGTCTCTTTCGTCACATCTGTCACACGCCTCATGGAGAGACTGCTGGACTACAGGTAAAACTCTCATTCTAGTGTCTACGGATAAGTGTAAGTGTTATATAGTTTTATAGTGTTTATAAAAAAAATTTAAATTAGCTGTTATTTACATATTTTCGCTTTTTGTTTTTTTTTTGTGGCTGCTGACTTAAACAGGAAGTGGCCATTTGACTTTTGACATGTAAAATGTTCAGCCAAAACTCATTATTGTTGCGCAGCATTTAGCAATCAATAAATTGTATGTAAAACTCTTAGTAAACTGTGTAGAAACCAGACAGATTCAAATCGAAGTTCTTCTCATTTTTGTGTGCAAACGCATCATATGGCCCATATATGGTCAGTGGGCGTGGCATCGGAGGGCATATCTAATTTGAGGGAGGGACTTCTGGTTTTGCTGTCGGCCGAGGAATGGAGGAGGGGATTGCATGAAAGGTGATGAGACAGAAAACAAGAAGATCGGTTGCACTGTTAACCTGCTGGTGAGTCTTACCCTTTATTCAATCCACTGTCAGCCTAATATATGCAATGTGGCATTTTTGCGATTAAACAAAAGTAACCTGATGATCATATGATCTCATTTTGTAGAATTTCTACAAGTCGGAGATTAATAAGGAGGAGATGTACATCAGATACATTCACAAGCTGTGCGACATGCACCTGCAGGCCGAAAACTACACAGGTGAGGCATTATTCACAGAATGTGTTTTTTTGCATTTAAAAAGCACAAGACGCAGGGCATTGTAATGAAAAAAATAAAATAAAATTAATAAATGAAAAAATGTTAGGTTGAGAGATGCGGTTTTTTTTTTTAAGTTAAAGGGGATAGTTCACCCAAAAATGAAAATCACCCCCTGATTTACTCACCCTCAAGCCATCCTAGGTGTATATGACTTTCTTCTTTCAGATAAATACATTCAGAGTTATATAAAAAATTGTCCTGGCCCCCCCCCCCTGAGTTCTTCCAGAATAATGGCAGTGAATGGCTGTTGAGATTTTGAAGTCCTATAAAGTGCATTAATCCATCATAAAAAGTACTCCACTTGGCTCCAGGGGTTAATAAAAGCCTTCTGAAAGGAAGCGATGCGTTTGTGTAAGAAAAATATCCATATTTAAAACTTTATAAACCTTAATCTCTAGCTTTCGCTAACTGTAGTCTCGCGAGAACCAAGTTTTGTTTACAGCAAAGGAAAGCAGTCTCCTCTTGGCTTATATTGAAACCCTCCGACATTCTTCTTTACAAATCCCCGTTTTGTACTTCTTAGACATGACAGTGTTTGTTGTGCTCACTCTATGCGCTTCCGAATTCATCACCTCTTACCGGAGCTTATGCTATGCATTCATCCTACGTCATCTGCTGGAACGCCACTCTCTCGTGAACGCACGAATGACAGTTAGCGGAAGCTAGATATTACAGTTTCTAAAGTTTAAAATAAGATTTTTTTTTTTTTACACAAACACATCGATTCGCTTCAGACGGCATTTATTAACCCCCCGGAGTCGTGTGTGATGGAGGCGACGAGAAGAGAGGCATGCGGTTCCACATGCAAGGCTTTATTAAGAGACGTGGTCATAACAGGCATGGGTCAAACAATGACAAGCAGGTATATGACGGGCAAAACAGCCGAGTATCCAAAAAACGGGCGAGTGGTCGATCCAGTGGCTAACAATATCCAGAGGGCTTGACAAGAGGGGTAATCTGACAACATGAGCAACATCCAGGCAAGGTGCAAGCATAGTCCGAATGGCAAGACGAAAGGATAATACAAAATACACAGGCAAGAATCTGAACATGGGAAAGCAGGCAGGGCAAGACTATAACTTGAAACTAAGAACTAGAAATGGCTCCGTAGAGTAGCTATTGCTATGAGTGATAAACGCTATACAATACTCTGCGTTGAACGGTGGTGTGAGACTGATTTATATAGTTTGTGTTATTGGTAGCAGCTGTGTGTGTTTGGTTTCAGGTGAGCTTGTGATTAGTGCAGTGGAGCATGGGAAATGTAGTCCAGGGTGACGTGTAACAGTTTGTGTGGTGTGAGAGTCAATATAATGGGAGGGCGACCTCTGGTGGCAAGCAGACGGAAGTTCATGGACAGAATTCGTGACAGAGCCCCCCCCCCAGGGACCGGCTTCCAGAAACTCCTAGAGCAGTACCATCCAGGAGGGTGGTGGAGCGGTGGCGGAACAGGGGGAGGAACGGAGGGCCAGGTCCACGTGGAAGTGGAGAGACCGGGGACTGAAGCAGAGCAGGGCACCCAGGCGAAACTGGCAAAGCAGGAAGCCAGGACGGAGCAAAGAACTAGGATGGAACCGGCAGAGCAGGGAGCCAGGGCAGAGCAGATGGAGCAGGAGCCCACCAGGGCAGAGCATACGGAGCAGAAGACCTCGACAGCAGAGCAGACGGAGCAGAAGCCCACCAGGGCGGAGCAGAAGACCACAAGAACCAGACAGAAGACCACCACGGTGAGCAGATGGAGCAGAAGACCACCAGAACCAGACAGAAGACCACCACAGCGAGCAGATGGAGCAGAAGCCCACCATAACCAGACAGAAGACCACCATGGTGGAGCAGACGAAGCAGAAGACCACCACGGCGGGCCAGAGTGATCAGGAACTGGAGTCTAGGGAAAACTGAAACACAGGAGATAGACAGTGCATTTACGGTCTCAAGGGGCGGAACAGGACATGCAGATAGTTCTTTAACAGTCTCCTTGAGCCTGATAGACAGGACAGGAACTGGATTGGCAGTGACAGGGTTAACAGGGCATGATGTGCGTTCTTAGTTTCTGGGCTCATGACAGGCAGGGTTAAGAGTACAGAGGTGGGTTCTTGGACTATGACAGACAGGGCTGGAAAAAAAAAAAAAGTTCCGTGTTGTGGTTCCTTGCGAAGGGCTGTTACAGGCATGGACCGTTTAAAAGATTGGTGCATTTACAAAGACTGGTTGGGTTTAATGTAAATAAACAGGATCACTGACTGAACAACTGGGGATGGGCAGACAGTTCCAAAACAGGGATCATTTTGGTTGATATGGGATTAGATGACAGTTCAAAAATGGGTTGTTAACGGAAATGGACTGGTCGATATTCAGTGACATAAAACTGGACAAAACAAATGGCATATCAGACATATTATTTGAAATTAGTGGACAGACAATTCATTAGCAGCCCTTAGACGAACATACAGTTCACAATCAGCCTCCATGGCTGATTCAGAACAGGACGAGAGTTCAGAGATGGCCTCCTCAGCCAGTTCAGAGTAGGACAAAAGTTCAAAAGCAGCTTCCGTAGCCGTGACAGGACAGGCAAAGGCTCCACAGCGTGCTACTAGCCCAGATGTACACAGGACAGGCAGGAGGGAGTCACAGACGGCACTCAATAGCCGTACAGGGCAGGGCGACGGATTCACAGATGGCCTCCATAGCCGTGACAGGACAGTCAGAGAGTTCACATATGGCATCCATAGCCGTGACAGGACAGGTAGAAAGTTATCAGATGGCCTCCATAGCCATGACAGGGCAGGACGAGGATTCACAGCCTTGACAGGACAAACAGGAAGTTCACAGGTGGATATTACTGACACTTCTGGAGGTTCTGCAGCGGATGCCACCACCTCTGGAGGTTCTACAGTAGTACCATCACGAAACAGGTAGAGTTCATTAATATTCTCTTTAACAGGACAGGTACAGCGTTCATCAACGGTTCCTTCGACCACGACATGACAGGCTGAGAGTGCATTGCTGGGCGCCACCACTGTACAAGGAGTTGAAGCGAGCACCGCCGCCTCGGGAGGTACTGCAGCACACACCACCAACCTCTGGAGAAGCTGCAGCGGGCGCCATCGCCATCGCCACCTCTGGAAACATCATAGTAGGCGTCGCGGTTTCAAGAGTCTCAGTGGTGGTGTATGCAGCCCAAACACTCCATAAAGCGATCCCCATTATGGGAAGCGCTACAGACAGGGGAATCGTATAGGAACAGGAGGGCTAGAGTGAATGGATTTGGGAATACCAGCTGCGACTGCTGACACCAGCGGTGGATCCTCCACGCTGGATGCCAGTCTGGGATACTAAAGACCTGCCTCGAAATTACTGATGGCAAACAAACGGGAATAGTGACGATACTCTGGCGAATCAGCTGTGTGAAATTTAGTGACGAGAATCTAGACAGGGGTGTCTTCAGCGAAAGTAAGTCCTTGGGAGAGCCGCAGCCCTGCAGAGTTTAGTTCCAACCCAAATTAAATACATCTGAACAAGCTAATCAAGGTCTGAAGGGTTGCTAGAAAGCTACAGGCAGTTGGGTTTTAATTAGGGTTGGAGCTGAACTACTGCAGGGCTGCGGCTCTCCAGGACCGGGGTTCGCCACCCCTGCACTATACGATCAGCTGTGATTGTGACGAGACTCTTTCTGGAAGATCAGCTGTGAGTGACGTTGACTCTGACGGACAGCTGTGAGGTGACGAGATCTGGAAGATCAGAGTTTTGTTGGATGTGACGTGACCTCGGACGAACAGCTGAGCGTGACGTTCTGACCTCTGGAGATGACTGTTTTGAATTGACCTTGGCCTCAGTGATGAATCAGCTAATGTGATGTGGCGTGACTCTGGATGATCAGGCGATTGTGATGAGATCCGAGGATGACCCCAAAAACTGTGATGTTAGTGAACTCTGGATGATCAGCTGTGATGTATTTGATTAAGATGACAGCCTTGACTTGACTTGCCCTTCATGATTGTGCAGTGAGACTTTGTGATTTGGTACTCCTCCAGGAGTGATCGCGATGACCTTGACTTGGCTCAAGAATGGGCTAGGTATGTATTAGTAGTATGACGTGACGGTTTTTGTTGTGGCCGGCACACAATTTTTTGTGACTGAGCCTGGTGCAGCACACCTATTTCAGTCCAGATGCGGTGTGCGTTCTCCCGTCGTCCCTCCCCTCCACGCGGGCACCGGCAACCACAAAGTGAAGGGAAATGATTACGCAACAGTCAACAAAAGCTAGGTCCATATAAAACTGCAGAGTTAGGAATGGTGGACCCTAGAATCTAAGCTTAGGACCTCGCCGTTGATATGCCGCCCCCGTCGCAAAAAAAAAAAACCTATATCAACAAACGTCCAGTAAATCCGAGTAATAGGCACATTGTGGCTAGATACTCCTGAAATTTAGTTCTCCAGCGAACATGTTTAAGAGCTAATAATATTCGTGTTGTGTCCATACCTGGCCAATGTTTCTCTGAAAAGCTGCTGGATCCTTGTGTGGCAGAGTAACGTATCTGTGAGGCGACTCACCTGAGAGAGGACACGAGAGGCATTTATGCAATCCCTCCATATGCCAGGCTTCTTTATATGAAGCGACGTGGGCATAACAGGCAGTGGGGTCAGACTGGAAAAACAGGTTATATTGAGGGCAAAGGCAAAAAAAAATAACTTGTGGGTTGGGGTGACAGTTTAGTAATCCAAAGATATCATGGGCTTCTGTGGTTGTCGGTCGAACTAACAATGCATTCAGTGGCGAACAATATCCAGAGGGCTTTTTGAAAGGGAGGTTTAATACGACAAATGAGCAATTAATCGAGGCAAGGTGCAAACATAGTAGGACTGGCAAAAGAGACGGAAAGGATTTAATACAAAAACACAGGTGCAAGAAGTCATGAAAAAGGGGGAACAAAAAAAAAAAAGCAGGCAGGGCAAGACTATGACTTGAAACTAAGAACTAGAAATGGCTCCGTAGAGTAGCTATAGCTAGGTGAGTGATAAACGCTATACAATACTTGCGTGAACGGTGGTGTTTGTGAGATGTTGAGCCGATGTGTATAGTGTGTGTAGTGGTTAGCAACTGTGTGGTATGGTTTCAGGTGAGCTTTACTATGTTGATTAGGGCAGTGTGGAGCCCATAGGGAAATATGTAGTTCCAGGGGTGATGGTAACAGTCTCCGTCTGTGTGGTTTGTGTTGCTGAGAGTCCAAATATAATGGGAGGGGGGGAGACTCTGGAGGCAAGCCAGACGGGAAAGTTCATGGACAGGATCGTTACAGTGTGGAGCCCTTTTTTTTTTATGATAGAGGATGGCACTGTATCTGGACTTCAAATTTCAAACAGCCAGTCACGCCATTGTTTGTAAATTGGAAGAGCAAGCACATTTTAAAATATCTCCGATTGTATCGTTTGGAAGACCGAAACGACATGTCATCTACACCTCAGGAGGATGGCTTGAGTGACGGTGAATAAATCAGGTGGGGGGGTTGGGGGGGTTTTTTTATTTGGTTTATGTAATACTTAAAATTAATAAAATTAATTATTTTCAGTTTTGGTTAGTGAACTATCCCTTTAAAATCTTGCAACTGTGATGCGTCATCGTTTTTTTTTTTTTGTTTTTTTTTTTTTTTTTTTTTTTGTTTTTTTTTTTTTGTTTTTTTGTTGGTTTTTTTTTTTTTTTTTTTTTTTTTTTTTTTTTTTTTTTTTTTTTTTTTTTTTTTTTTTTTTTTTTTTTTTTTTTTTGTTGTTTTTCCCCCGGATCATCTTTTTTTTTTGTCGTTTTTTTTTTTTTTTTTTTTTTTTTTTTTGTTTTTTTTTTTTTTTTTTTTTTTTTTTTTTTTTTTTCTGTTTTTTTTCTTTTTTTTTTTTTTTTTTTTTGGTTTTTTTTTTTTTTTTTTTTTTTTGTTTTTTTTTTTTTTTCTTTTTTTTTTTTTTTTTTTTTTTTTTTTTTTTTTTTTTTTTTTTTTTTTTTTTTTTTTTTTTTTTTTTTTTGTTTTTTTTTTTTTTTTTTTTTTTTTTTTTTTTTTTTTGTTTTTTTTTTAATTTTTTTTTTTTTTGTTTTTAATTTTTTTATTTTTTTTTAAAGCGCCCCAATCATAAGTGAGATGGCTGCCCAAAAAAGACAAAAAAAAAAAAAAAAGAACATCAAAGATCCTTATAGCACATATTTACGTAGAAAACCAGTGGAAAAGCAGTACAATGGAATATAAACAAACTTTGTGTGAACAGCCACTTTTGACCTCCGTTGGTTATTTTGATATTTTTTTCTGTTTCTATTTAATGTGTCGTTCTTATAGTGAAGATAATTATATTATTTTATTAGAGACTTATGCGGTCAAAGGAAACAAGCGTGTGCAGTCACCTTTAGAATTTTGTCTTTGAACTTCCATTTTCGTAGTAGCTCTGCATATTTCTATGGCACTGCTGTCAAAAGTAATTTGCTTGTGAAATGGATTGACTTATTGTAGAGAAAGTTGCCATGTGCATATTCGAAGCAGATGTCATAAGAAATGTCAGTAGAGAAATACAAACTGGAAGACAGAAGAAAAATTGCAGTGCTGAAAAGGGGCGGAGCTACATAAGGCCTATAAAGTACACATTTTTTCACTACATACTGTATGTTTCCTGGCATTCAAACCCATGACCTTTGTGTTGCTAGCACTATGCTCTACCAGCTCTAAAAGGAAGTACCTTACCACAAGAGTATTTCAACTTTATCAACCGTTGTGTCTCACAGAGGCGGGGTTTACCCTCCTGCTGTTACTGGGAGCGTTGCTACTGGGGAGGAAAGGGGCCCCTCCGGGAGTTCCTGCACTCTCTCGCAGTGCAGAGCGAATGGCATCGCAAAGAGGGTCTCTGTCGTAAGGTCATCCACTACTTCAACAAGGGAAAGGTATTTACAGATACTGCTTTGTTTCAGCAACGGTTTAACAATTTGGAGTAATTCCTATAAAATTCAATTGACAACTTATAGCCTCCATTCACACTTTTGTGGATAATTTCAATCTTACTGCGAACCGCCCTGGGACACTGAAAACACTGTTATCATGAGTGGCTCACGTGAAAAGCTCACAGCACTTCACTCTGAAACACAAAGCTCATCAGATTACATACAGTATTTATAATTGCAAAGCAGTCTTGGATTTGGTAATTGTGCTAAAACATATCACATTCTCAGGCATTATTACACTTAATAAACGAAAAAGTTGCTGGCCAACATGTGAGTAACCGTTTCATATGCTTGCCAACTCCAGTTTTACTTAGTGAATAAGTAAAGTTTTCCTGACTCTGCACATTTGTGCTACTTCCGACAACAGGACAAATGGATTTGGAATTTCACTTGCCCATGTTGAGTGCAAACAGATTTACAGTTTCTTCTATTTCATTGAAACTTTAACAAGTCAATGGAGTTTTTTTTGTGTGTTTTTTTTTACTTTTAATCCTTATAAAGAAAGTCAGTGGGGTCCAAAAGCAACAATGGATCCCACTGACTTTCATTATAATATTTAAAAGTAAAAAAAAAAACCCTATTGACTTGTTAACTCTTGTTAACTCAGCATTTTTTTTAAAAGTTGCCAGCCACCGCCAGCGGAATTTCACTCAAATTTGATGGCTCAGTCTATTTTGATCTTTAGGAAAATTTGAATATGCAAGACACCCAATAAAGATCAGAGCCTTACCTTTAAAAAAAAAAAAAAAAGCAGTCTCATAATGCATAATTTTGAGCAAAAGTAAGAAGAAAATCACATTTTTATCAAAAGCTACATCTGGATAATATACGATTATCAAAGCATGAATCCAATAAATCCCTTCCATCAATACCTCCAAAGCTTGCACAAACATATGAGTGATTCTATAATTGCAGGTACATTTGATGTCCTAAGTCATTATTTTTTTCTGCTTTTTTCAAATGGTTATGTTTTTAATTATTTTAATTATTTGTTACACATTGTCATGGAACACAAGATGTTACAGGCCATAAAAAATATAATATTTTCTGTAAAAAGTGTCTTATATAGCTGAAAATGATCATGATTTCTTGTTGTCCGAGTTAGTCAGTGCATTTTTTCCGTCATGTATCATTGTGTAATCAAAATATTTTATTGTACTTTTCTTTTGGTAATATTTCATTCATTTTATTTATAAAAGCCCTAAAGATTTATTTACCTAATTCTACAACATCATTTAATAAAAAAAAAAAACTTTTTTCTTATAAAAATGTGTGTCCGTAAATATTGCGTAAACTCTGTTATCGTACCATACTGTTAAGATCTGAAGCACTGAAAAGTCGATGTGCTATCTCTAAGAAAATATTTTAATCTAAAAGTTCTTACACCAAGAGTAATTTTATAAAGTGTCAAATATGTTACCACAATATCAAAAGGAAAACAGATTTTTTCATTGATCACACTGTGTTATTTAAAAGTCTTTTAACCATGATTTCAGTAGTGCCATGTGCTCTTAATATTTATGCTAGCAAGTGGAGTTTTTGGCAAAAAAAAAAATATAATTGTCAATTCTGTTACCGTCAAACTATGTTACCAAGGTCGAGTAACAATGCTGTCAATAGTGTAACAGAATTGACAGTCCACCAGATAATTCTGTCAATTCTGTTACTTAAAGGGTCAACTCTGTTTATGAACTATTTTCACAAAAAACAATAAAATTGTTGTTTAAAATCTAATAAACATTATTGATTTATTTTTGCACCCTTATAATATTTCAACATTTCTTTTTTTAACTGGATATTGTATATAATACATTTTCAGATAAAAAATTTGCTCCAAGTGGACGGTTCTGTGAAGACAAAGGTATTTTTTTTATTTTTAAGGTATGCATAGGTGAAATATTATCTCAGTTTCAAGTGATGGAATGTAAGGACTGTTTGTCTAATGAAACAAGAAGGGTTTTTCCTGTTATGATTTATTGTTATTTCTACACATTGGCTAATTTGTCAGTAACAGATTTGACAAACAATATCATAAAGACATCTGCTTTTTCATTAAAAGTAAAAAAGGAAGTAACTTGTGTTTGACAAGCACTGAATTATTAAAATTAAATATGTTTTCAATAAGATACTGAAAAAAAATCTGTTAGTGAAAAGTTTCCACAATATCAAATGTATCTCCAATTATAGAATCACCCATATACCACTTCCTGGATCAACATTTTACTCTGTAACATTATGCAGTTTTCATTTATATGCTGTCTATTGCTGATGATCGCATTTATTTTTCATATGCATCTGTTTACTTAAGAGATCACTAGTTTCTCCGTCCTGTTCACGTGTGTTTATGTTCGGGAGGTTTTGTACTCGTTCAGAAGATGTGTAATAGCGCCCCCGAGTGTATAACAGTGAAAACACGAAAAGCCGTAAAAACTCGTCTTTGGCGGGGAAGCGTTTTCCTGTAAAAGACGAGATAACTCGTCAATGGCGGGGAAAGGGTTAAAGTTGCAATGAAACTGAAGTAGCGATAGATCTTGTCTTCCGTATTGTTACATACATGCAAATATAACAGATTTTCGAAAAGGACAAAAATATAGAGCGGGACTTGGTTCTGTGCAATGATTTTTGATTGGATGTTGAGAAGTGGGCGTGGAATGTCAAAAAATGTACCAGTGCAAAATGTATATGCAACATTTGTAATATGCGTTTAGAAAAGTTTTTAATTTCGATTTCATGTCAAATTTTACATTTTTAACTGTATTTTAAATTCATTTTTCAACCTATTATGAGTTTCTTTCTTCGGTTGAAAACAAAAGAAGATACTTTGAAGAATGTTGATAACTAAACAGTTGACCGAAGCCATTGACTTCCATAGTATTTTTTTCATGCTATGGAAGTCAAAGGCTACCAGCAACTATTTACTTACCATTATCTATCAAACAAAATATCTTCTTTTGTGTTCAACAGGAGAAAGAAACTTGTACAGGTTTGGAACAACTTGGGGGTGACTAAATGATGATAGAATTCTCCTTTTTGGATGAACTTTCCCTTTAATTCACACCTGTCAGAAAACAAGGTGCAAACTAAGTGTAATGTGGCATTTCTTTCTATAAACCTGTCTAAAACTTTCCATACTATGCAAAATGCAAATCTAGTTTTAAACTGCATATGCTGTCCTGTTCTTGTTCTCTTCCCAGTGTTGGGAGTACGGCATCCCGCTGTGCCGTGAACTAGCCTTCCAGTACGAGTCCCTGTACGATTATCAGAGTCTCAGCTGGATACGGGTCAGTGCTTTTTGATGTTTTGTTTTTTTTATGTGAATACTGTATATGAATAGAGATTATATAACAGCACTTTGAGTGGACCGCGCAGCTATTAATGTAGTGTTATGTATTATGCGCAGAAGGAGGTCAACACTGTGTGAATATTTGGCTCCCTCTTTCTTTACAGAAAATGGAGGCAGCATATTATGACAACATCATGGAGCAGCAGCGACTAGAGCCGGAGTTCTTCAGGGTGGGATTTTATGGCCGGAAGTTTCCGTTCTTCCTCAGGGTGAGCAATTGCGATATTTACATGCTCTGTTTGTTTGTAATAATTGTAAAGATTAAATTAAGGGATTGCTTTTTCATTTAAAATAAATATATAATGAAAAAACATAAAATTCATAGTTCCGTATGGCCCGAAATATAAGAGACCCACCCCCTTTTTCCAGAGGTACTTTTGGACCAAAGGCTTTTTAAAACCAAATCGTGTTTTTTCTCAGTGTTAAAACACATTTGTCCTTCCAATTTTTAGTACTCATATTGATTTTTCCTATTTTTTTTAATTTTGTTTTGAAATTATTTAAACTGTAAAAAAATTGGACCAACAATCACATTTAAAAAATATACACGTTTTGATATACCATTAAAAAAAACTAAAAAACAGGTAGCCCATCTAAATTAGGACATTTAGGCTATCCATCTAATAGTAGCCTACCAAAATCTTATTAAGAGTAAAAGTTAAATCTTACTGTAGTCTTCAAATCTGGGTACTGTCTTACGTTTTAAAATCACAAAGGGAGTTTGGTCCCATCAGGCTACACGGCAGTCACGACTCATGCAGCTGTAAGGTTTTCTTTCTCTTTTGTTTTTACTCGTGATCTTTACAACACGCATTACATTACGTATTTCATGACACACTCGTTTTATGCGTATTTGGCGCCACCTATTGTTGTGGGTGTATTATTGACATGTCAAAGTCTAGACCATGAATATAAGACGACCGCGTTTTTTCAGCTGTATTTCCAAGACAAAAATATCGTCTTATATTCGGGACAATACGGTATATATTTATTTATGGATTTTTCTTTCTCTCTACAAAGAATAAGGAGTTTGTCTGTCGAGGGCATGACTACGAGAGACTCGAAGCCTTTCAGCAAAGAATGCTGGGAGAATTTCCACAAGCTATCGCCATGCAGCACCCAAATCAACCAGATGAGGGGATTTTACAGGGTGATGCCCAGTGTATCCTTCGCCAAAATAAGTTTTGGGGTCTCTAATTTACATTTATACTACTCTAAACGAAATTTAAACTTAAAAATGTAACTTTCATGAAGTCATGAATTTACATTTTAAATATGTTTTAATATAATTTTGCATAAATAAAATAATTACAAACATTCTTCAGTTGAATTGTATACTACCCAGACACTTTAAAAATTCTAATTTAAACTTTCATGAAGTCATGAATTGACATTATCTTTTGTGGGTGATTTCTCAACCAAATTTGATGTCCAATTAATATGTGATTAATTAGATTAATTAATCGCCACATCGATTGACAATAATAATATATGCATACATATCTACACTGCTTTTCAAAAGTTTGGGATCAGTAAGACATGTAATGTTTTTTAAAGAAGTCTCCTTGCTCATTCAAGGCTGCATTATTTGATCCAAAATACGGAAAAAAAAAAACAACACAGAGTAATTCGTACAAAATGTATTACAAATAAACATAATGGTTTTATTTGTAATATCCTTCAAAATAATAATTTATTATGTGATGCACCGCTGAATTTCCATCAGCCATTAATCCGTATAATTAAAGTGTACACATGATCCTTTAGAAATCATTCTATATGCTGATTTATTATTAGAATTATAAATGTTGGCAACAATTGTGCTGCCAAATATTTTTATGGAAACAACTGCGAACCTTTTGTCAGGAGTCTTGATGAATATTAAAAAGTTTTAAAAAAGCAACAGCATGATTCAAACTAAATCTTTGTAACAATATAAACTTTGCTATCAACTTTTAACAATTACCACATCCTTGCTGAAATAAATAATGATATAACTGAATATAATAAATCCGCATATTAGAATGATTTCTGAAGGTAATGATGTTGAAAGGATGCTGAAAATTCAGCTGTGCATCACAGAAATAAAGTAGATTTTAATGTATAGTATATGTATATTTAACACTATTAATTTTCCACTGTATTCTTGATGAGCAGAAGAAACTGCTGTAAAAACATTAAAAATCGTTCTGATCCCAAACATTTGAACGGTAGTGTATATGTTATCGTTCACTCTAATAAGATCATTTTTTTGTTTTGTGTTTTTTTTTTTTTTTTTTTGTGTGCTTTAAATTTAATTAAAATGTAACTGTAACTCTGTACAATCCTTGTTTGTTGCCAAAAGGTTATACCACTTGTAAGTAAAAAGAGTAGTTTTTTGCGACACTCTGCAAAAGATTTTTTTTTTTTTTTGCTTTGACATAAAATAAATAAATTAAGTGTAAATTTTTTTTTAGGGTTTTCTTTATCCTTTTAACTACTGTAACGAAAATCAGCCATGGGAAAATATTAATAATTAATCATAACTAGTTATAATTTATTATGAATATTTTAGATCCGCTGTAAATATTTAGCTGACCTCTAAGGGTCAGCTGTCTTGTCAATTCTAAGAACGTTCATTTCCTGGTTAAAGGAAATAACCTTCTTACTGTACAATTCTACAAAGCTTGTAGCGTAAATCTGCATGATTTGTGACTCCGGTTATGAGCATTTGTTTTTAACTATTTTTGTATGGTAATGTTGTCTCGTGGTTGGTGTGGCTTATGGTTTGTTTGGGTGGTTTTTGGTTTTGTTTTTGTTTTTTGGTTTGCAATTGTTTGGGTGATACAAGTAAGGTTTATTCAACGCACTTTTTGGTATAGTTTACTGAGATTTCAAACTATGGTTCGTTAATTTGTTGTGGTATGTTATCTACATAAAAAACATAAAATGGTGCTAACATCCTTAATACACACCATAACAATGGTCTAACATACACATAAACCACACACACCCACACACACATACAGTTGGTATAGGATAGGGTTAAAGTTTAACTCAGTACAGACAGAGGCATAAAGAATGAATTTTATGGAACACTTTGCAGATGTCAGCAGTCTACAATGGGGCTACGTCAGATTCTCAGTTCCAACACACTTTTTAAAAAGGTTGTAATGATACTTAAGGCATCAATTAATAAGACTAAGTTTGAATAATTGCAAGTCTCGTCTGTCTGAAAATAAATTCCTGATGCAATCTTAAGGTTTCCAGTTGACCTTTGCTGAACAGTTAGCTGGATGAGAACGAACAGTCTGGAGGCTCAGCGAATTCTTGACATGCGTAATGGAAGGACAAGGCCAAAGAAGGCCGGCACACATTGGCCTTTGGGATCCTGAAGCGTTTTCTCAACTGTATCTTAGGCATCTGACCGAACCACCCGACTGGGGGGCGCGGAGTAGGGTGCCGGGGAGGGGGGGGGGGGTCACCATGGTGTGTCAGCTTGTAAGGTCAGAGAAGATCCCGCCTATCAAGATGGGCTATCCATGAGAAAGGCCAGGGAAATCCAATGTCGGTCGGTTTTTTTTTTTTTTTTTTTTTTTTTTTTTTTTTGTGTTTTTTTTTTTTTTTTTTTTTTTTTTTTTTTTTTTTTTTTTTTTTTTTTTTTTTGTTTTTTTTTTCTTTGAGATCATGGGGCAGTTTAGGATCTTTGGGTGGAAAAACATGGGACTTAGTATGGAACTTGAATCGAAATTACTAAAGATTCTCAGGGCCCTAATATATATTGACTATGTACCAACATATAATATACACTCTGGTTTAGATCATCAGAAGACGAATTCACAGATACTAAACACGCGTATATTGTAAGGTTATATGAATGAGTGGTTATCGTAAGCATGAATAAATATAGTCTATAATACAACAGATTAATACGAAACAGCAATAATATACACAATGGCCGGAAGAATATGTGTGTTCATTCAAAGAAAGGTTTCCTATGAATTAATTTATTAGCAACTCCTTTCTCCTATGCCTTTGTGCTCGCTTCTGTGATATGCAGCTGAGAGTCTCCAGTCACATTCAAGGTTGTAAATGTATCGGTGTGTGTTTCCAGGTACATGAAACCCGAGGCCTGTTAGTGGTGGGTCTTACCGAGGGATTTGTTAATTCTAGCTAACAAAATATATATTGTGTGTTTGGGTGGTCCAGACGCTACACTACTTGTTTGTAATATAGTAGCTGTTTGTCCTTCATGTAAAGCTCCATAGACCTCCAGATCTACGCTGTGACTCCAGTTTCAGAAAACATCGATGTGCTGCAGATGGACCGCGTGCCAGACCGCATCAAGAGCTTCTACAGAGTCAATAATGTCCGGCGCTTCCGTTACGACCGGCCCTTCCACAAGGGCCCGAAAGACAAGGACAATGAATTTAAGGTGAATTTGAAGTTCTTCTCTAGGAACACTAGTGGATAAATGAGTTTAACACCAGGCGCAGGCTGAAGTTGCATCATGTGTGTGTTTTCTCAGAGTCTCTGGATCGAGCGGACAACACTCATCCTCACCCACCCTCTGCCTGGCATCTCCCGCTGGTTTGAGGTGGATAAGCGTGAGCTGGTGGGTGACTCATCCAAACGAAAGCTGAATGTATCATCAACATAATGAGGCCACCATTTTAGTCTGTTTATTAAATCTCAAAGTCAATCCATTTGGAACGGGCTTGAGTAGCTCAGGGCGCTGTTTTTTTTGTTTTTTTTTTTTTTTTTTTATGATTTTGCAAAAATAATTAAATAATTGAAATTTATATTACTCAAACACTAATCCAAATTTAATTTTAAAAAGTAACTTTCAAATTTTTAATTTAAAAATGCAACTTTAATGAAGTCATGAATTTACATGGTTTTTGCTTAAGTAAAATAATATCTAGTTTAAATGTACACAAGCGCAGTTTAAATTAAAAAAGTTAACATTTTTTATTAAAATTGCTTTCATTAAGTCAGGGATTTAATATCAATATTTGTAATATGATTTTGCATAAATAATTAAATAAATAAAAACTTACAAATCTAAATTTGTACTACCTAAACACTAAACTCAATTTAAAGTTACAATTTTAACTTAAAAATGAAATCAATCAATCATATTAAATAAAACTGTAAAAGTAACTGCATCAAGTATTGAATTACATGTGGAATATTTGTAATATGAATTTTGCATAATAATTAAATAAATAAAAACTACAAAGCTAAATTTGTACTACCTAAACACTAAACTCAATTTAAAGTTACAATTTTAACTTAAAAATGAAATCAATCAATCATATTAAATTAAAATAAAAGTCATGAATTTACATATTGAATATTTTTTATATGATTTTGCATAATATTATTAAAGAATAAAACCCCAACACTAAACTCAACGTAACGGTAAAATTTTACTTAAAAAAACGATAATAAATAAAAGATTTAAATTAAAAATCATATTAAATTAAAAATTAAAAAGTTAACTTTCATCGCGCATGGACTTTTTACATATTAGACTGTTTAATATGATTTTGCATAAATAATTATTCTATTCCATTTAAATTTATACTACCCAAACACTAAACTCAATGTAGACCGACAGTTTTAACTTTAAAAATTACTTTCATGAAGTCATGAGTTTACATATTAAACGTCTTAATATACTTTTAAATACTACTCAATCACTAAACTCTGGATAATAGTTTTATAGTAATGTCAATATATATGTATAGATTTACTCAACAGAAACTGTAACATGCATTCAGAGTGCCTGTGTTTACCTCGTGTGTGTCCTGTACTGTAGGTTGAAGTTAGTCCACTGGAGAACGCCATATATGTGGTGGAGAACAAGAACCAGGAACTGCGCACCCTGATCAGTCAGTACCAGCACAAGCAGCTCCACGGAAACATCAACCTGCTCAGCATGTGCCTCAATGGGGTGATCGACGCCGCCGTCAACGGAGGAATCGCTAGATACCAGGAAGTCAGTGCAAACTTGACCAAATGTGATTTAGAAGTGTTGAAAAGAACATGGTTTCTCTAGGCAGAGACGTTTATTGTGCTTTAGAAAGCTCACACTAGCAGAGCCGCTTCTTCATGTTCAGCTGACAAGCTTTTTGTTGCCCAAATGAGTGAACATCAACAGTTCAGTCTTCATCCAAAAGTATGGTTTCATAATAAGTTTGTCGACTGTGTTTCTATGCCAGGCGTTCTTCGATAAAGAGTACATTAGCAGTCACCCGGAGGATACGGAGAAGATCACCCAACTCAAGGATCTGATGCAGGAACAGGTGAGCACCTCCAGAACGTCTTCATTTTAACCACTCAGAAGAGATTTATAAACATCAGATAATGGTTCTTATTGAATAAACCGCACAGGTTCATGTCCTTGGCGTGGGTCTGGCCATCCACGAGAAACTGGTGCATCCGGAAATGCGTCCACTGCACAAGAAGCTGATCGATCAGTTCCAGATGATGAGGAGCAGCCTCTGTCATGTGAGACCTCACATCTGCTTCTCAGGAATTTGATTAATTTTCTGCCCCAATAATCAAAATGTAGATACAGACCCAGATAAATCAAAATGCATTTTAGTTTTATTGCAGCTATGTTGGCTTATCTGTCAACCTGCAACACCCTAGCAACCGCAGAGCAGCACCCTAGCGACCACCGAAGAAAGCCTGAATCGCATAACAACTAGCATAAGACATCTCACCAACATGTGTCTATCTTAAACATGTTAGCAACATGATAAAACATACTAGCAATTGCATAGCAACTGCTCAGAACACCCTAGCCACTGCCAAGCATCGTCATAGCAACACCCTCACAACCACCAAGAACACCCTAGTAACTGCCTAGCAACACTGTATCAACCATTCACAACCCCCTAGCAATCACCTACAGCATCCTGGGAACTTCATAGCAACACCCTCACAACCACCACGAACACCCTAGCAGCTGCCCAGCAATCCCCCCCAAAAAGCACCCTAGCAACTTCCCAAGCAATGACCAAGGACACCCTAGTAACTTCCTAACAACTAGCTTAAACATGCTAGCAACATAAAACATACTAGCAGTTGCATAGCAACTCTTTAGCAATCACTCAGAGCAACTTCTTTGCACAGAATTCATTTTTGTGTAAACTATATTAAATATGAGCTGGCATGAGCAACCGACAGTGTGTATATTCAATTAAGTGGGTTTTTCTAGTGCCCCTCGCCGGGCCTTCCCCGGTCTGGAAAAGCTTAGTCCGGGCCTGCTCAGGGTCCAGCCAACCCCACGCGGCTCCCGCCACCCACAGTCCCATGATCCTGAAATTATCATCTCATGCCCGCACAGTTCGTTCCACCCCGGTACAGACACAGTTACGCATTCACCCAGATTAATGTTTATAAACTATGCATTCAAGCCAAGAATGTACTAGAACAATACTGTATAAAGATTACAGGAATATTTCATTTTAATGCAACTGTAATGCATTAAATTTTTTCCTGTGGGATTTGCAGCACAATGCATGATGCTGTACTTAGATTGACATTCTTTGATTTTGAACATAAGTAGATTATACCCTGAACAAAATTATAAACGCAACACTTTGTTTTTGCCCCTATTTTTCATGAGCTGAACTCGAAGATCTAAGACGTTTTCTATGTACACAGAAGGCTTTTTTCTCTCAAATATTGTTCACAAATCGTCTAAATCTGTGTTAGTGAGCACTTCTCCTTTGCCGAGATAATCCATCCACCTCACAGGTGTTGCATATCAAGATGCTGATTAAACAGCATGATTAGTGCACAGGTGTGCCTTAGGCTGGCCACAATAAAGGCCACTCTAAAATGTGCAGTTTTACTGTATTGGGGGTCCGGGGGGGTCTGAAAACCAGTCAGTTTCTGGTGTGACCACCATTTGCCTCACGAGTGCAACACATCTCCTTCGCATAGAATTGATCAGGTTGTTGATTGTGGCCTGTGGAATGTTGCTCCACTCCTCTTCAATAGCTGTGCGAAATTGCTGGATATTGGCAGCAACTGGAACACGCTGTCGTATACGCCGATCCAGAGCCTCCCAAACATGCTCAATGGTCTACTTTCTGGGAGTATGCTGCGGTCCGCCCCCATCCCCCTGGCCATGCAAGAATTGGGATGTTTTCAGCTTCCAGGAATTTTGTACAGATCCTTGCAACATGGGGCCGGGCATTATCATGCTGCAACATGAGGTGATTGTCGTGGATGAATGGCACAACAATGGGCCTCAGGATCTCGTTTCGGTATCTCTGTGCATTCAAAATGCCATCAATAAAATGCACCTGTGTTCGTTGTCCATAACATACGCCTGCCCATACCATAACCCCACCGCCACCATGGGCCACTCGATCCACAACGTTGAAATCAGCAAACTGCACTCCCACATGACGCCATACACGCTGTCTGCTATCTGCCCTGTACAGTGAAAACTGGGATTAATCCGTGAAGAGAACACCTCTACAAAGTGCCAGATGCCATTGAATGTGAGTATTTGCCCACTCAAGTCGGTTAAGACGACGAAATGCAGTCAGGTCGAGACCCTGATGAGGAAGACGAGCATGCAGATGATCTTCCCTGAGACGGTTTCTGACAGTTGTGCAGAAATTCTTTGGTTATGCAAACCGATTGTTGCAGCAGCTGTCCGGGTGGCTGGTCTCAGACGATCTTGGAGGTGAAGATGCTGGATGTGGATGTCCTGGGCTGGTGTGGTTACACGTGTTCTGCGGTTGTGAGGCCAGTTGGGGGGGGGAGGGGGGGCACTGCCAAATTCTCTGAAACGCCTTTGGAGATGGCTTATGGTATAGAAATGAACATTCAATTCACGGGCAACAGTTGTGGTGGACATTCCTGCTGTCAGCATGCCAATTGCACGCTTCCTTAAAACTTGCGACATCTGTGGCATTGTGCTGTGTGATAAAACTGCACATTTTAGAGTGGCCTTTTATTGTGGCCAGCCTAAGGCACACCTGTGCAATAATCATGCTGTCTAATCAGCATCTTGATATGCCACACCTGTGAGGTGGATGGATTATCTCGGCAAAGGAGAAGTGCTCACTAACACAGATTTAGACAGATTTGTGGACAATATTTGAGCGAAATAGGCCTTTTGTGTACATAGAAAAAGTCTTAGATCTTTGATTTCAGCTCATGAAAAATGGGGGCAAAAACAAAAGTGTTGCGCTTATAATTTTGTTCAGTATATATATAAAATATCCTTGGGATGAGCGGTGACTATTTTTAACCGGGTATGCTGAGTGATAAGACCGCCCCCCTAAATTGCTTTTAGGACACTCAAAAGGGATCACAGATGACAAATAGCTAAGAAACACCGTGGCAGTTGTCGATTTAAAAGTATGCACATTTCCTACCTTATTTGTAAATAAAATTCATCTCCAATCCTTCTTCTATCGTTTCAAGTTTATCCATCATTCGAATGCAAGAAAAATATTGCTGGTTTTCCAAGTAAAAACCGCCAAACAACGTTTACACGTAGTTACGTTATGATAAGTAATCAGAGGGTGGGGAGACGGGGGGATTCCCCCGGTCTATATCTCTCTGCATCTGCTAAATTATTTTTTATTCACAGTGAATAGAACTCAGCCACCCGGGTTTGACACTACTCCAATAACAGACCATGCAAAATACCCCAAAATATTTAAAATATTGCAAAGTAACGTTGCAACCTTTGTGCACAACAAAAAAAACTTTTTGCCCATTCTTGCTTTAGACAAGACTTAGATAGCCCAGAAGTCCGTGAATCGTCGTTGTCTGATTCTCCTTTTTCATGATGGGCCTACATTTTCAATAGGAGACAGCTCTGCTGGCCATCCAGTTCACATCCACATGTGTCTCACACCACGCTGTTGTAGCACAGCAGATGAGACTGGCATGTCTTGATCTAATACCATGGCTTCAATGAAGCTGTCAT
The DNA here is from genome assembly GCA_018155175.1 of Sinocyclocheilus anophthalmus. Lineage (NCBI taxonomy): Eukaryota > Metazoa > Chordata > Actinopteri > Cypriniformes > Cyprinidae > Sinocyclocheilus > Sinocyclocheilus anophthalmus. Next base: position 250,023 of record JADLZN010011856.1, read on the forward strand.
CTTGATGGCAGTTTATGTCTCTGTACAATTTCAGTATATGCCTCCATGTCAATGGTACCTTGGCACATATTTCAGTCACCCATGCTATTTGCTCTGCTGCCACCATATACAGGTGCATCTCAATAAATTAAAAAGTTGTGGAAAAGTTCATTTATTTCAGTAATTCAACTCAAATGTGAAACTCGTGTATTAAATAAATTCAATGCACACAGAGACTGAAGTAGTTTAAGTCTTTGTTTTTTTTTAATTGTGGTGATTTTGGCTCACACTTAACAAAAACCCACCATTCACTATCTCACAAATTAGAATACTTCATAAGACCAATAAAAAAAAAACATTTTTAGTGAATTTTTGGCCTTCTGAAAGTATGTTCATATACTGTACATGTACTCAATACTTGGTAAGGGCTCCTTTGCTTTAATTACTGCCTCAATTCGGCTGGCATGGAGGTGATCATTTTGTGGCACTGCTGAGGTGGTATGGAATGTTTCTTTGACAGTGGCCTTCAGCTCTCCTTTTTTTTTTTGGTCTCTTGTTTCTCATTTTCCTCTCTTGACAATACCCCATAGATTCTAAATGGGGTTCAGGTCAGGCGAGTTTGCAGGCCAATCAAGCACACCAACACATGGTCATTTAAAAAACCAACTTTTGGTCGTTTGGCACAGTGTGGTGGGCATTGAGATGGGTCCAAATCCTGCTGGAAAATGAAATCAGCATCTTTCAAAAAGCTGGTCAGCAGAAGGAAGCATGAAGTGCTCCAAAATTTCTTGGTAAACGGGTGCAGTGACGTTGGTTTTCAAAAAACAGATGACATTACACCCCAAATCATCACAGACTGTGGAAAATTAACACTTGACTTCAAGCAACTTGGGCTATGAGCGTCTCCACCCTTCCTCCAGACTCTAGGTCCTTGGTTTCCAAATGAAATACAAAACTTTCTCTCATCTGAAAGAGGACTTTGGACCACTGGGCAACAGTCCAGTTCTTCTTCCGCTTAGCCCAGGTAAGACGCCTCTGATATTGTCTGTGGTTCAGGAGTGGCTTAAAAGAGGAATACGATAACTGTACCAAATTCCTTGACACGTCTGTGTGTGGTGGCTTTTGATGCCTTGACCCCAGCCTCAGTCCATTCCTTGTGAAGTTCACTCAAATTCTTGAATCGATTTTGCTTGACAATCCTTCTCTCGGTTGGTTGTGCATCTTTTTCTTCCACATTTTTTCCTTTCACTCAACTTTCTGTTAACTTGCTTGGATACAGCGTTCTGTGAACAGCCATCTTCTTTGGCATTGAATGTTTGTGGTTTATCCTCCTTGTGAAGGGTGTCAATGATTGTCTTCTGGACAACTGTCAAACCAGAAGTCTTCCCCATGATTGTGTAGCCTAAAGAACCAAACTGAGAGACCATTTTGAAAACTCAGGAAACCTTTGCAGGTGTTTTGATTTGATTAGCTGATTCTTGGCCGGTCACCGTGAAATATTCTATAGTTGAGATCGTGAATTGGTGGGTTTTTGTTAAATGTGAGCCATAATCATCACAATTAAAAGAACCAAAGGCTTCAACTACTTCAGTCTGTGTGCATTGAATTTATTTAATACACGAGTTCACAATTTGAGTGAATTACTGAAATAAATGAAACTTTTTTCACGACATTCTATTTATTGAGATGCACCTGTACTACGACAAACATTTGCTTTTGCACCTGTACTGAATGAAGTCTGGATGGTCCCTTTCGTCTTTGGGACTGACAGTTTGATGGCCGTTTCCCAAAAAACAAGCTGAAATGTGGACTCATCTTACCACAGCACACATTTCCAGTCTTTTGGACTATCTGAGATGAGCTTTGGCCCAGAAAACTCGCTGGGGGTCTTGATGCAAGTTGCTTTCCTGATGCGCGGCTAAGTGGACAACATTTTTTCCTAGTAAACTACTCCCCGACCCTGTGGTAGATTTCACACACACTGACTATACCATAGATTTACCATTCACCAGATTTTGTGGACTGTGGTCTGTTCCAACTGTGTTGTGTCAGGCGCAAGCCGTCAAAAAACAAAGAAAATTTTGTTTATATTTACAAAATACATTTAAGTTGGTCAGTGAAAACATAATTGTACCTTTGTGAATTAAATGAAGGTTGAAGGCAGTTAACAAACCACAGATTCTTGATTTTATTGCATTTTACAAAACTCCCCAACTTTCTGGAATTCGCTTTTGTATATTTTTATATTTAGTTTTTATTTCAGTTTTAGTAATTTATGATTGTTTTGTCATTTTGGTAGTTTGTTTAGTTATGTTTATAGGTCTGAATAGATTTTTTTCATCTAATACCGAAAAACAATAATAAAAAATATCATTCACTAGTTTTAGTTACCATACCACCTTGGATCCAAATTGTTATATAGTCAGAGACTTCATGATAAAGATAAAAAAACACTCAGGGTTCCTCTAAGGGATTTTATTCCTCATCTTTTTATAGTTTCGCTCCATATAAACTTGTTTCCTGTGTTATGTTCGGCTGCTCTTGTACTGGCATCATCTCACGATTTGTAATTGTCCGTTTTGGATTCGATTTAAAAAAAAACTCAAAACACACATATATGTGGGTTATAGAGAGATATTCCTGTTCTCTGTAGACACAGCCCTTCCTCTCTCTTCACAAACACTCCTTGACCGTGTATTCCTCATAAACACACGTACGCGCTCATGCTGCCCACTCTGAGCACACTAGCTTCAGCTCCGCCAAAAAACCTAAAATCTCTCTCATGTCTCTCTCTGTTTGTTCCTCTCTCTCCTTCTTTCTCTTCTGTCACTTTCCTCACGTATGTTTAACATCCTTCTGTGTACATGCTTTACTCTCCTCTTTCTTTCTTATTTATTTTGTCTTTTTCTTCCTTTTTTCGTTCATACTTGCATGGCTGCCTGTGTTCTACCACCCTACAATCTCTCTTTTCTTCATCTTGATTGATTTTCCTCATCCATGCATGTGTTCCCCGTTCTACACTTCTGCTTTTCTTTTCTACCCCCTATATTCCCTACCTCTCCTCCCCTCTCTCGTCTCTCTCAAACATCCTAGACTCAAATACAATCTCTCTCTCTCTCTGTCGATCTCTAGCCCTCTGAATGTGTGGGCTCTGTCCGCCACTCCTCCCTTCTCTCTCCTCTCACACCTCCATTGAGACGGGAAACCTGCTCATCCTGACGGACAGTATGATGGAGCACCCAGAGGACCTCTACCGCATGCAGGTGAGCTACATGCGCTCTTAATACATACATATAGTGTGCAAGTTCACCTTAGTGACCAGACAAAACACCCTAGCATCCACTTTAGCACTCAAGTATACATCTAGCAATATCCTAGTGCAGTGGTTCTCAATTCCTGTCCTCGCATATCACCGCTCTGCACATTTTGTATGTTTCTCTTATCACTTCAGATGTTTTTTCTATTCAACCGTAAGTGCCCTGCGAATGACCAATTCACAGGTTTGAGGTACTGTCTTGCTATATTCCAGTTCGAAGGGAGCATATATGTTCCATTCCAAGGGCATTAGAGTGTGCAAGACGTGAATTTAATTGTATTTATTTACATATTAAGTCACTTCACTGGATTTCTCGTGCTCAGGGAATAGGGAGCAAAGAACACTGTGTTAGGTTACAGTGTGGTTATCTGAATCAGGTGTGTTAAGAGAAAAATATGCAGAGTGGTTGTACACAAGGACTGGAATTGAGAAACATTGTCCTAGTGTAAGCTCTCCGGTTCTACTCAACCCGCTCCGAGTGGGATTCAAACCACCCTTTCTGGCATGGGAAGTGGGTGTGCTAACAAGGATGCTAAAGACTGCAACCTCTAGCGTCAGTCGTTAGTGCACCTATTCAGGCCAGGGAAGTGAGGTTTACCTGCATAGCAACCTAGCCCTAGCAACCTCTTAGAAAACTCTAGCAACACCATAGTAACCACTTAGGACAGCCTAACAACTACCTGCAATGCCTTAGTTAGCAATGCCTTAGTTATCACCCAGAACACCATAGAAATCTAGCATCCGCCTAGCAACATCTCAGCAACCAGCCACCACCTAGCCTAACAACAAAACAGAACACCTTAGCATTTGCATAACAATGCCCTAGCACTGCTAACACTCTAACAAGCACCTACACTATCCTAGCAATGTCTTAATGTCGCATGTAAGCTAACACACAACCACCCATTACCTAGCAATACCCCAGCAAACCCTTCAGAAACATTCAAGCAACTGCCTAACTACATCCTAACTACTAACATTGCTTTACCTAACGTCTGCAAAGCAAGACCCAAGCAACTGCCTAGCAACACCCTAGAAACCATGCAGCAACTATTAATTACCTGTTGACCTCTCAGAACACCCTAACATCTCCATAACAATACCCTAGCACCGCTTAACAACATCCTAGCAACCACCAATAACTTTCAACCTAACTACCGCTTAGCAATACCCTAGCAACCACCTTTAATCCAGATTCAATTGGCACGACATGACAAAAGATAATAGAACCCATTATTAAACCCATTATTATCAGTGATGCTGTCTACATTGGATGCGTTGCGACACGACAAACCCCCGACAGTAAACTGATGTTTTATTTATGACATGCTGAAACAAAGTACAAATGATTTGCAACGGTCGGTTTGTCACGTCCAGTATAGACAGCCTCTAGCTTTTGTGGCATGATGCGATGCAAGCAACAACGGTCACATCCAGTGTAGACACAGTGTTGGCATTAGTACCGCAGCAACCACCCATCACCTAGCAATACTCTATCACCACTCCCTAGCCCGCCATCACCCACCACTCACCTAGCAATCCTCTCAATCACCCCTCAGACAAACCTCAGCAAGTTGCCTAACAAATCCTAATCACCTAGCAATACTCTATCAACCCCTCAGAACAAACTAGCAATTGCCTAACAACATCCTAGCACTACTTAGTAACAACCAAGCCACTGCCTAGCAACCACCCAAAACACCCTATCAACCTTGCATCCACATATTAGTGTCAACCACTTACAACTTAGCAATGCTGTAGCAATGCCTTAGAACACACTAAGATCTGGGTAACAGTGCTCTAGCATTGCTTAGCAACACCCTAGCAGCCACCAAGATCATCCAACCTAGCAACCACCCATAATATCCTAACAACACCAGCATTAATGAACACTTATAATTAATCTACAACCACCCATCGTCTATCAATACCCAAGCAACTAAGAACCTAGAAACTGCTTAACAATATCCTGTCAGCACTTATTAACATCTTAGCAACCTCTCACAACACTCTAGCAACCACTCAACAATGTCCTAGTGATCACCCAGAACACTGCATCAATCTAGCATCCACCTAGCAATTTTCTAGTACCCCACCACCTAGCAATTGACCGCTTAGCAACACCCTAGAAACCACCATGATCATCCAACCTAGCAATACCCTAGTAACCACCTATAATATCTTAGCAATGCCATAGAATTAGTACACACTCATAGCAACCCAACAACCACCCATCACCTTGCATTAACCTAGCAACCTCTTATAACAACCTAGAAATGGAACCTGAGCAACTGCCTAGCAGCACCCTAGAAGCCACCTTTTAGAACAACCTAGCAACTGCCTTACAACATCCTAGCAACAACCAATCAACTGCCTAGCAACACTGTAGAAACCACTCACCACCAAACAACTCCCTGACAACTAGGGCTGCAAAGGAGTGGAAAAGTTCCAGGAAATTTCCAGAATCTTCCCAGAATCTTTAGAAACTTTCTAGGATTTTTTTGAAAACTTTAAGATAATTTTGGGGAATTTTCAGAAACTTACTTGAAATTGTCCACCCTTTGCAACCTCTTAGAACACCCTAGCATCTGCACAACAACAAGAACACTGTATCTAATTTTTTAAAGTACTGTTTTCCCCCCAATGTAACATTTCAGCCCAGTCCATCATCGTCCAGTTTGAGCTCGACACATTCAGCTCCGTCTCAGATGATCAACTCAGGGCATGGCAGCATCAGAGGTAAGTGCCAATAAACTTTTCATAATAACTCCAGGTTTAACCCTGAGTGTTTCCCAACCAATGTTTGAGAACTAATCTATTGTCGTTTGAACATTAACTTACCGTGGTGACAGTCAGGAATCTTAGTGCTTCTAGCTTCACTCAAAAGAACAGCTCAGGTGAAATATGGCTTTTCTAGTCTCAACTTAAAACGTAGAGATGTTTTATTTACTTTCTCTGCAGTTGGGTCCCCATCACTACCTGACAGATACAGACACAACCGAGAGATGTTAATGCTCCTACCGCCGCACAGGGACCGTCCCAGCAGTGCCATGTACCCCAACATGACCGAGAACGGACAGGTATGTCTACCTCAAGGCACAGCTAATTTGATTTTTTTTAATCCAGTAGACTATGCCAGAAAATTTGGTGAGATGATGGCAGAAATATAATATTAAAATACATATTTTTTTCTTTTAAATGTTTCACTAGCCTACTAACCATCCGAGGGCTCTTTACCATCAGGTTATTGGTCCCTGCAAACCCTGCAGTGACCCCAATCTCTCTGTGGCTGATAAAGGTATGACTGGGTGTGTATGATTCTCTGAACCAACTGTACCCCTCTATTCCTTCACAGTCCCACATTTCCCTCAGATCAGGCAGAAATCCACAATACACACTGCATCCGAAATCGCATACTGTCTGAGCAGGTACTGCATTTGATGAAGAACTAACTTTGTGTCCGGTAAAAAGTATGTTCTATGTAGGATGGGTCTATGAATGCATGCTATCCGATCATTCAATCCAGAATACTAATTCGTATGCATCACAGCTTCCCTTAATATTTGGAAACTGCACACAATCTGTTAAAATTCATGGTCGCTTCATTTTTAAAACTTAATTTTTGCTGTTGGCAAACCAAACCAATTCAAGCCAAAGTCTTTGAAGGGAAGTTACTTTTTCACTTTTAATAACATTTTCAGCCAACAAATGTAAATGGTGAGTTTCAATGCTGGCCTAGACTGGTTTGGAGCTGATGTAACTGGTTTATCAGCATAACCATGTGAATTACTAGTCTGGGGTGCGTTTACCAAAAGCAACTATGGTCGCAATTTCCATCGTTACCAATAGAGTTCAGTGGAACAAACCACCATAGTTAGCTAACGATGCTTTTGGGAAACACACCCCTGGTTAGTGCTTGTTTAGCGGGTTCTCCAACTCAACATAACTGGTTCTTTGTGAATGTTTGGTAAGGAAGTCTTGTTTGTTAGTCTAGTTTAGCAGCTGGTTGGAAACACCAGCCATCCAAACCTCAACATTTTAAGCAGGAATTCCTGAGGTATCTGACATTCAGATGAGGATCCAGCGGGTCAATAATGAAACCTGTATGTATAGTGATGGTGGTCTTTGTCCTTTCTGGCAGTGTTGACAGCTCCCAGCAGCTGGAGTTTGGACAGTGGCACCAGGGACACTCTGCCGTTCCTCTCTGCTCATGTCGGGAGTGTGATGGCCCCACCAGTTCCCCCCCGCACCCTCCCTCCCGGTAAGAATCAATGGTATCTTTGAGGAAAGGTTTCAATGAAGAGAAAGACATTTCATGAAACCATTCCTTTTATGTTGTATCATTAGTTATGTTGGATCTTCTACACATGATGAGGTGCCATTGTATGTCTGTTCAGCTAAACAAGCTGATTTGACAAATGTTTGGAATGCATATCTGCCAAGGTGTGCATAGACTGTTTGGAGGAATTTATGAAAACATGAAGCCAATAGAGTTAAGAAATCTAAGAAATGAAAAGGTGCCTAATTAAAATATTTGCTACATTGTTACATTTTGTAGTGGAATCTTTATTAAATTTGACTTGGCTTCGTTAAATATCCTCCTGTTGCTGCATCTTGAGGGACATAGTTGAATCACATCTCTAAGCTTAAATGCATTTATAGAAGCAAATGGGTGATTGACAAATAACATTTTTTACACACACATTGTTTTTTACACATTGTTCACTATTTAAATATTTTGTCTTATTTTATTTTAAAATGCACATGCCAGTAATTTATAGGAAAAAAGACAAGAAAAAATACTAGGGGGTGGGGGGTATTGCTATTGACATTTTGTTTGATTACAGTAATATTACACATCACATCAACTATGCAAATGTAGCATACTCCCTTTCACCCACCCTACATTGGACATGTGGCATCCTGTCTTTCTTTTAAAAAGTTTTTCCCACATTTGATCATTTGCTGATCCATTGCTCCCCATTCACTCTTTCCCACCCATTATTCTCCTCTGAACATCAGCCAAGTTCAGAAAGAATCCTTCCTAGTGCTTGCTGAGTGAATGTGCATGTCGACGTGTGTTTGCGCGCAAGTGTGTACCGGCGTGTGCTCTTTCCAACCCTGGTTCTGTCCAACTGTGTCTCCCCTTTAGGACACTTCTTGATGCACTTTGATGCTTTCCACCACCAGATCAACGAACTCCCTCCAGCTCTCCCCACGCGCTCTTTAAGAAAGGTATCCTCCACCTAGATGTGTCCTGTTAGTCCTCGTCATGCATGCCCGCACTAGCATTCTGAGATGTCTTACGTCCTGTTGACCTCAGATGTCCCCCAGTCAAAACACCCTGAGCTGAACTGTACTTGAGTCTGGTTTGGGATATTTTTTGGTGTTTGGGAGTTGGGAGTTTTTGGTGTCCCTAAGATGCTAAAGTGTTTTGGGTTCATATTGTAATTGTTTCATATGCATTTGTATATGTATGCATCAGTAGTGCAATTTTTGTGTGTCTGTGTATGTATGTTGTTGGGTTGTATTTTCTCTGGAGATCAGTAGGATGAAAATTTGTAAAAATGAAATTTGTAAGGTTTAGTCATCCAGCAAATTATACCAAGCGAATTAGAAAAAAAAGAACAAAAGCAATCTGTCAAGAGCAAACAATACACCGGGGCTAGGGGGGGCTATAACCCCGTCAGAATTTTGAATAGCCCCGGTTTAGCCCTCATTTGCACTAAACCACGGCAACAGACGTATCGTCCTTCTGTAGGCTATATGCAATCCAATACATAGTCACTAAGGTTGTGATGTGGTGTTCGTTTTAATGTTTTATTTAAGTTTTAAGTATGCACAGTTCTTATTATGCATACAAATGTATTGTGTTGTTAATGCTAAACGCATGGGTGCTGTCCACTTCTGAAGTCTTTCCTTTGTATGTAAAAAGTTTTTGTCATTGTCTTATGGTCACTTGTATAAAGATTATATCTATTTTGATGAATTTGCCTATTCGTTGGCAAAATATAAATTAAAACTACACTTCTGTTGAATATGGTGTGTACCATAGCTGCTTTTATTTAAAAAAAAACGACAATTTCTTTATGAAGTAACTCTGACGTCATCAATATCATTTATTTTCTTAGCACCCTCACATATTGGTCTAGCCCCCCCTTAGCACCGGTAGAGAAAAAATTCTGGCGCCGTGCCTGATTAGACACATAGATGGGGAAGGAATCTAAATTAAAAAGTTAAAATGGAGAAATATTTAAATGTTTTGATAATTAAAAAAAATGTGTTATTGTACTGTAAAATATTAAGTCACAGTTAGAAGGTACACTTCAGCTCTGATTGTGGCTTTAAGAAAGAGGTGTTCAATCCTGCTCCTGGAGATCTACTTTTAAATCCAAATTTGATAAATATTCCCGGAAGGAGCCAAACAAGGTATTTGGGTTTATTTGGCTGTGTTGCTTACTATGTTCACTGCTGATGTTGGGAAAGGCCATACTTCTGAGCAAACATGTTTACAAGTCTCTAATATACAGTATCAAATCATTTTTGAATTTGTGAATAGATTTCAGTCATGGCAACTCATTAACAACTATTAATGTAAATAGAATGTGCATAGGTTTGGTATTGATGGACTAGATCTCTTATGCTGCTGCAGAGCAAGTAGACTTGATTCTGCTAAATGCTTGGATCATAAAATTAAAAGAAAACATGTTATTGCTGCTAGAGAAAGGAAGATCCCCCTGCAGCAGATTTAGGCAGGTGGTGCCGGGGAGGCGGAGGGCTAAGATGAGGACATGCATAGCACACAGCTAGTTAGAATGTGAATAGAGATTCATGGCTGAACTATTCATTTCTAATGCAGGTTAGTAGACAAGTTCACCCTCATGATATTAAGGTTGACTGAATGATGACAGAATTTAAAATTTTCTATGAACTATTCCTGGAAGTTCATGGAAAGATAAACAAGTGTGATTGACCATGGGTGGAACTAAAGTGTGCATAAAGATAGTTCTCCAGGAGGTAGGTTGAGCACCCTTGCTTTTAGATCTTACTAATGTCATCCTACTGGTCTTTAGTTTTAACACTGCAACATATAAGGTCTTCATGCAACATATTGTATATAAACACCTTGTTTACCTTTCCTCACCAGTCACCCCTGCACCCTATACCTGCCTCACCCACCAGTCCACAATCGGGCCTGGATGGCAGTAACTCCACCTTGTCTGGCAGCGCCAGCAGTGGCGTCTCCTCCTTGAGCGAGAGCAACTTCGCTCAGTCCTCCTCTGAGCCTCCAGCTCGAGCTGACACATTGGACTCGATGCCGAGCAGCCAGGCCTGGACCACGGACACGGAGGAAGCCGAGAGTTCCTACCTCCCTGTACGCTACAGCATCTCCGAGCCTGAAGTTCTGGACCCTCTCAAGCCCACTCCTTGCCGTAGTCACTCAGCCCCACTGGGCGTAGCCCCAGGGATGCCCACTGACGGACACCATCATCACCTCCATCTCCACCATCACCACCCACATGCAATACACATCACCCACCCACACTACCACCACCATGAGCCTGCACCTGCTCTGCCTCCCAAACCTTACCTGAGGGAAGGGTGTATCCCTGAAGAGGACCTGAGGCCGGTTCCAAGGCCAATGCCCCGCAAGATCTCCCAGCCTCTGCTAACGAACAAGGAGGAGCAGGCCAAGGTGGCCTGGGAACACAGCATCAGTGAAGAATAGATGAAGAACAAGGTTCAGCTTGGACTGTTGGCTTTGGTGTGATAGGTGGTTGGGTTTTGGGAAAGTTCCATGAAATGACTGGGTTTGAACCTCTACTCTACATCTCATGTATCCAGTGTAGGTCTTTGAAACCTTTCAAGAAGTGCTTGATATGTTGCTGAGCTTCTACATGCTTGTGAGACTTTTTGTTTTGTGCTTAGCGGTTGTTGATTGGGAGTTGCCCAGGAACCTTGAGTTCAAACTGCTTGTAGAGCCCAAGATACTTCCCCTCATTAGGATCAGTATATTGATTGGATAATGCAGATATGGTAAGAATCCCGAAAGTTGTAAAGGTACAAAAACAGACTTTCAGATGAAACAGGAAGCACAAAATCAGATTAAGGTGGTTTTCAGGTGTACCAGATCCAAGCGTTTCATGTCTTCAAAGATAGATACACCTCTTGTCAAGGTCTACAACTTGTTAACACTTCATAGTCATCGTTACAATAGTTTTGATTGACATCATACACCTTCAAAAATAATGTTGATAAACCTTACCAATAGACATTGTTCAGTTCTGGTTGGGATGCACTTTAGCACTTAACCTCAGAGCACCAAAAACCTCATTAGTTTTGTCTATTTTTTATTCAATTATTTAAAAATAATTTAGAAGTGGCCAAAAGGGGATCCTTAGATAGTGGCTAAAATTGAAATAAAGTTCACTTACATCTCGCTAGCCCACATAAGGGTGGATTTCGGATGATCTCTGAGGACGTTTGAAGCTATCTTCATTGACTAAGCATTCTCATTTCTTCTGACAAGATACTTCCCAATCCAATGCAAAAGCCTCAGACATGGTTTTATTAACACATTGGTTGATATAACATGCTAACACTTCATTACAGACCTAAAAACAATTAACAGAATGTCTGTTACCTCCTGCACAGTTGCGGGAAGTTTCTCCTCAGAGAGAATCTGCACTGATGTGACAGTAAGAGGCTTTTACAATCTTCGTAAAGCCTCATTACACCCACAATATTTTCGTGCTGTGAAAGCAAATCAGCCACTCTGAGCGCTACTACCCCGTTACACTAATAACACAACAGCCAAAGTGGTTAAATCAAAGACATTTCACAGATGTCTCCTCACGGTAAAGCGGCTTTTGGTCTCAGTAGGTTCCTTTGGGAATGTATTTCTGTTCCTCCGAGTTGACAGTTTTCATAAAAAAGTATATTTTTAGATAGAGCTGTTATAAAATTCCAAGACATTAATATAATTGTATAGTATAAAAAAAAATACAAAAAGACAGTTAGAATAAATACAGCTTAGATTATATCATATACTATATTGCTATGAAAGATTATATCACACATTTTTAAAGGTGGAAAGGAGGCAAGATTCATGAGTGTGTTTTATGTTGTGAGTTGAGTGACTTCGAAAAGTCTTACAGCTTCTGATAGATGCAAATTCAGTACCTGATGGTGTTTGCATATTAACTTCTGACGAATTGAAAGTATATGTTATTTAAAAAGCTAATTTTTATGTTCAATGTGCATGTTCTCTTCAGTGGTGGTAATAATATTACCCTACATCACTTGAAGGGAGGGTCTGGTAGAGATATTGCTTGTACTGTATATCTACACATCCTCATCCACAGCATCATTAACTAGCATTTCATGACATCTGAAACTGGTAATTATATCTGCTTTGAGCAACACACTGCATATTGAGTCTGGGATAAACTTAAGTGGCAGAAAAACGTAAGGCGGCAAGTGGTAAAATATATATTTTCAATGTTAATCTTAGTTTTCAGTCAGTTTGTGTAATGCTGACTAGACCCGCCCACAGTGAAATCTCATTGGTCCAAAATCCCACTCCACATAAAACAAAAAAACAAACCAAACAAAACACAAAAAAATAATTATATTATCTATATAGAATATATATATGATTGGTTGTGGGACTGCATGGGATGACGATTACTTTTTGCTGGATTTTTTTTAAAATAGGCATATCTTTTATTTAATATTTAAATTAACTGTTTTATTATTTTACTATTATTGTTAATACTTAGTAATAATTATATTAATTAATTAATAATAAATCCTGTAATTTTATTATTAATCTAAACATTGTTTTGTCTTTGTTTGTTTTGCATCTTAAGCCCTACACAAATATAGTATGTGGTTTAATTTGGTTTTACATCACGTAATTAAGAAAAATATGTTATGGGTTGAAAACCAAAAATTCATTTTTATTTATTAAAAGTTAAAACACAAACACAAACACAAAAGTATATACTTAAGGCTGCTCGTAGTATGAAATGTACTTGAAGAATATTAAAAGCAAAAGGCAAGTTTTAGGCAAACCTACGGGGTTTCTGTGTGCTTTTGTAATATGAAGACTGTACTGTTTATGGCAGGATATGTACAGAGAGAAATACATGTTATCTTAAAGACTATGACTGATAGTCAGGGACGGATTAATGCACGGGAATACCAGGCACGTGCCCAGGGCACTAGACCAGAGGGGGGCCCAGCCGAAATAATGCTCCTCCAGGAACGCGATTTCAACCATGCCCCCTCAGGATTTTAAGCAAAGTGGATTTTGAATGCAGCTTCCAAAAGACCAAAAATGGCTGAATAATATTTTTTTTTATATTTGATACGATTGAGAACGTTCAGTGCAGCAGAGAATCAGCTGCCAAATTCAAATCTGCGTTCGTGCTTTGGCTTGCGTTGAGCCAGACACGTTTTTACAGTGCTGAGCATTATAACCAATCACACAGGATTCTGTTGGGCTTATGAACGCAATGGCCAATCAGAGGCATTCAGATGAGTCATCGCTGAAAAGCCTGTTTCGTTCAGTGCGCGTGTTCTCTGACTGAATGCAGCTCTCTGGCGAATTCTCTCATCATAAACAAAGCGCAGATGTGTGTACAATGATAAGATATTCATTTCACAGTATAAACAGCTTCAGTGATTATAATGGGAGTTGTTGAGAGTGCTTGAACTCTGTCTAGACTGCAGTTAATATTCTTTGATAATGCAAATATTCTTTGCTCTCTTTATGTACAAAGAAAGTGTTATAATTAGTAATAAGTTAGTAATTAGTAAACATATCTTCAAGTTAAAAGACGCTAGGCTAGTTAATAGATTACACTAATATTAGGCTACTTTCCCCACAGCCCATTATAGATAAACTAACATGATCTATAAAGGTGCAAAATGCATTTACTATATTGCGGAATCGTGTATTTTATGCTATAGGTCACAAGTTTGAGAAACATCTCGAATTAAAAAAGAGGAAACAAAGTTTCAACCAGGGGAACTTTAATCGGTCTGTGCCCAGGGCACCGCTGTGTCATAATCCGTCCCTGATGATAGTTCATCACTAAAAAGGCCTTTTTATGGCCAGCGAAAGCAAATATGTGCAAATGTTTTGATAGAGGACCTTCCTTAAATGTGGGAATCTCTCATCAGTACATTAATAATATCCTGTCGGTTTCCTAGTCAGACAGTAACTGCAACTGTAACTCAGTCTATTCATTTGTATGCACTTCCTCCTGAAGTAAAACTTAGCTAACTGGTCGCATTTGAGAGATTATTATTATTTATTATTATTTTTTACTTAATTATAATCATATAATGATGAAGTAAGTGTCTTATGTCTCCATAGACATATAGAAATGGTTTAATTGATGAGTTATTAATAATTATTTATATTAACCTTAATATTGTAAGGTTAATTGAGACGATATAAACCATTTTTTATACTGAGTGATCAGGGAAGGAACTGGAATCTATGCAAAGATCGAGTGTTATAAGAGAGTGTATATGTGACGGCCCATTCTGTGAATATTAGCACTGATAAACTAAAAAGCATTGATATTTATTGTTTTGAGCATTTCTTATAATGGCTTTCTAGACATTTTGCATGTAAATACGGACTGTGTGTGTCTTGTATTCATTCACCATCATAATTTTGCTTGCATATCCAAGCAAAAAAAAAAAGTTCAAAACGTATTATAATCACAATTCATCAAATGAAAGTTACTCATTTGGCACAAGCAACCATGTAAAGAACAAGTGTACATATTTTACATGTTTGATATCTCCGTGGAGGCAAACCGACAGCTTCGAATTCAGAGTTTCAGATTGAGGGTGACATTTTATTTTTTACATGATGAGGTTGCCCTGATCAGCATCTATAATTCAATACCAGATCAATACTTCTGTTCATGTATACGCCGATAAGTGTGAATTGCTAATTAAATATTGGGTTTAATTTCCTGTATTTTGCTGAAAGGATTGATCGTCATATATTGGAAATGACCATTTCTGGTCATCTAAGAGGATGAAATGGGTGAGCAAAGGGAGAACTTTTTTTTTTTTTGTCTCTACATATGAAAAACGGAGTAAAGAGGGGTACTGAACACTCTGGTCTGCATTACAGTTCGTATCACACCATGTTTGGCTTTATTTAGTGTATATACTCCTTCAAAAGCTTTGTATTTATATGGTCAAGAGGGACAAATCATGTATAGACTGAGATTAATTGTCTGCCTTGTACTTTCTGATGTAAATGTGTTTTTAAAACTAAACTGCGAACATGAAAAAGAAAAAAAAAAATCTTTCAATGGCCTAATCACTACAGTTATTTTGTGTGTATTTTGCATTGAAATCTGAAGAGCGTTTTGTTTCACCATGCAGAACTACGAAAACCTTTGTACAAGTATTCTCAAAGTATTTTTTCTGTATATATTGTGCTAGCATGAATAAATGTGGTGTGGATTTTAGATGTAAATACACACTTTTTTTTTTTCCTACTCACTTAACCGCTGTGATGTGTAATTCATTAATAATGCCTATAATATTAAAGATAATGTTTTATTGACTGATATTTGCCTTCCTTCCTTTCTTTGGAATAGAGTGTACAATCAGCATTTCTTTCTTATTCAAAATATTTACGAAACTAGCCACTGAATAAAGAAAGAAAGAAAAAGTAATTGTGACTTTTGTATCACAATTCTT
The DNA here is from genome assembly GCA_018155175.1 of Sinocyclocheilus anophthalmus. Taxonomy (NCBI): domain Eukaryota; kingdom Metazoa; phylum Chordata; class Actinopteri; order Cypriniformes; family Cyprinidae; genus Sinocyclocheilus; species Sinocyclocheilus anophthalmus. The sequence goes on from JADLZN010011856.1 coordinate 266,059, forward strand.
GACTTTTTGTCTCACTGCCTTTTTTTTCTCACAGAAATGTGATATAAACTTGCAATTTTGAGGAGGAAAAAAAGTCACAATTGTGAGATATCTCGCAATTCTGAGTTTATATCGCACAATTCTGACTTTTCTGCCATATAATTAAAAAAATAGAAATAAAATAAAGGTAATTGCAACGTTTTATCCCAAAAATCTGACTTTTTTTCTCGCAATTGCCAGTTTATATCTCACAACTCAGACTTTTCTTCTCAGAGTAACAGAGTTCTCCATTTATATCTCGCAATCCTGACTAGTAGAATAGTACACCGATCAGGCAAAACATTATGACCACCTTCCTAATAATGTGTTGGTCCCCCTTTTGCTGCCCAAACAGCCCTGACCCGTCGAGGCATGGACTCCACTAGACCCCTGAAGGTGTGCTGAGGTATCCGGTACCAAGATGTTAGCAGCAGATCCTTTAATTCTTGTAAGTTGCGAAGGTGGGGCCTCCATGGATCGGACTTGTTTGTTCAGCACATCCCACAGATGCTCGATTGGATTGAGATCTGGGGAATTTGGAGGCCAAGTCGACACCTCAAAATCGTTGTTGTGCTCCTCAAACCATTCCTGAACAATTTCTACAGTGTGGCAGGGTGCATTATCCTGCTGAAAGAGGCCCCAGCCACCAGGGAATACCATTTCCATGAAAGGGTGTACATGGTCTGCAAGCAAGGGAGGATTTAGTGATTTGAGGGCCCCAGGCAAAATATATGAATGGGGCCCTATGTATTTGCACACATTTACAAATTTAGCCTTGAGGTTCCTTTTTTGTTGTGATGCTTGCTGCTGCATAATGGTGCCCCACAGTTGTATCCAATGTTATAATGGCTTTCTTTCATGTTGTAGACCACGAAATAGCAATTGATTTACAGTTTTCACAAAAACAAAATAAATTATAAAATGATAAACCTCACAATTGAGCCTTTAAACAATTTTTTAAGAAAAAAGAGATGAGTTGGAAGTATAAAAGTATAAAACGGAGTTATGTGGGTGAATTTTCACATTGGTCTGAACAAAAACGGCAGACTGGATTATTGAAAATGAATATTCATTATCTGCCAGCAGGAGGCACTTTTGGGATGTCAGAAATATAGCGGTTTTCCCGGTAACAGCTGTAAACAAAGCAGGCTGTCATAAAACGCAAGTTATCATATAAAATGAAAAAATGCCATGGAAAGTTTTCTGAAGACAGTTGGTTCCCTTCATTCATTCATTCATATAAAAACTTGAAGTAGTGAGAATGAGAAAAGTGTGGAAAAAAATAAGGGCTAATATATTGACAAGGAAAGTCCAATGTGATTTACCAGCGTAAGCATGTGTGCCTGTGCTCAGACACTCTACAAAGGCTAATTAGAAACTGTAAAATACTACTTATTTGAGTTAACTTTTAACTACAAATTTAAATGAAAGGAAACTGAAATGAAAAAAAAAAATGAAAAGGAAATTATACATTTACACACCTAAGGATTATATCAACCAAACAAGTAACTGCGTATGCGTCCTCTACTTGGGTTCGTATGAAAAGGTAAGCACGCATTACAACAATAAGATTATAATATGCACTGTTGCTCAATATTTAATTACAGATGCATGATATTTTCATTTGCTACAAGCAGGATACACAAGAAGTGTGTTCAACTCGGACACGCAGATGGTTGTCGTGGTGATAAACACTGTAAAAAGCAACCGTTCGCGTGTCCGCGCTTAATGCGCATATCCTATATGAAAAGATTTTTAGGGGGCCCTTGGCTTTTGGGGGCCCAAGGCGGTTGCCTACCTTTGCCTAATAGGTAAGTCCGCCTCTGTCTGCAACAATGCTTAGGTAGGTTATATGTGTCAAAGTAACATCCACATGGATGGCAGGACCCAAGGTTTCCCAGCAGAACATTGCCCAAAGCATCACACTGCCTCCGCCGGCTTGCCTTCTTCCCATAGTGCATCCAGGTGCCATGTGTTCCCCAGGTAAGTGACGCACACGCACCCGGCCATCCACGTGATGTAAAAGAAAACATGATTCATCAGACCAGGTCACCTTCTTCCATTGCTCCATGGTCTAGTTCTGATGCTCACGTGCCCACTGTTAGTGCTTTCTACGGTGGACAGGGGGTCAGCATGGGCACCCTGACTGGTCTGCGCCTATGCAGTCCCATACGCATCAAACTGCGATGCACTGTGTATTCTGACACATTTTCATCAGAACCAGCATTAACTTCTTGAGCAATTTGAGCTACAGGAGCTTGCCTGTTGGATCAGACCACACGTGCCAGCCTTCGTTCCCCATGCGCATCAATGAGCCTTGGCCGCCCATGACCCTGTCACCGTGAACCACTGTTCCTTTCTTGGACCACTTTTGATAGATACTGACCACTGCAGACCGGGAACACCCCACAAGAGCTGCCGTTTTGGAGATGCTCTGACCCAGTCGTCTAGCCATCACAATTTGGCCCTTGTCAAACTCGCTTGCCCATTTTTCCTGCTTCTATCACATCAGCTTTGAGGACAAAATGTTCACTTGCTGCCTAATATATCCCACCCACTAACAGGTGCCGTGATGAAGAGGTAATCAGTGTTATTCACTTCAACTTATGCCTGATCGGTATATAATATAGGCCTAAACTTAGAACTGCGAGGGAGAGAAAAAGTTGCTATTAACATTTTTTTTTGGTGGAAAAAACATATTAGACAGATCAAATGATAGCTAAGTTTTAAAAATCACTTTAAAGATATAAGAAGTTCACACAGCTGCTATAACGATACAATATCAGAATTACTTTCAGAGCATTTTTCCCTAACTGATTAAAAAAAACAGAATCCATCTGAAGCATTTAACATGGCATACCACATAATTACGTTTATAATAAACAATGTTATCGTCTAATGCTGCAGATTCTAGTTTTCGCTAGCTGTCGTTATTGTTCTTGGTGTGAACAGTAATGAGAACCCAGTTGAACTTTTCATTTAACATATTCATTATAGTAACTCTTTTCTGAATGAAGGCTAATGTGGTTTTATTGAGCTATAGCAAACATATTTAACACATTTTGGAGTTGAATTCAGGTGTTTGAAACCAACATACCATGGTATTGCCTTCTTCTCACAGCACAGTACTTGTAATGTGAGGGAAATGTCACAGTCAAGTCTGGTAAAATTGTCTTCTTTCTTACTAATGTAAACATTAATAGCTCGTTTTGCTCACTGGAATGATTTGTTAACTTATGCAATAACGTCAACGGATGACAAAGAACTACAAGCATGGCGCTGGTGCAACTGACACATCATCAAGCCCTAAATCGTCAACAAGAGAATTCTCCTTCATAACCAATCACAGGCCGCCAACTGGACTCACTCCCTGGATAAACGCCGCACATCCAATCGGGAAAGAATGCGTGTTGCGACGTCACGAGCCAGCCAATAAACGAGCGAAGAGTGGACCGGCAACCAATCAGATGGGAGAGTGGGCGGGACCTTTCAATAGGAAGCGCTGTTGAATCGGTACATTGCGTGTTGTCGAGCCGGTATCTTTAATGATCGTTCAAAACCTAGTTCAACACTTTTTCATAGACTATTTAAGTAGTTAAACGCGTTTGTTTGGTTTGAGGATGATATATTTGAGTGGGCTTTCTGTGGCACTGGCCCTGGCGCTGCTGCCGAGCTTCACTGAAGCTTTGAAGGATGGAGAGTGTGAAGGTGAGTTTGTTTCATATTTTCATAATATAAACATGTGCAGGACTCGCATATATATATATATGTGTGTATTAAGGTGCTGTTAGGCTAAACGTATTTTATAATACATTGTAATAATGTATGTTTATAATAATAATATATGCAAAATTATAAATGCAATATGTTATGAAGTGTCTTTTAAGGCATTTATTTGTGTAATTTTGTAATTTAGGTCACCTGGCCACTACTTTCTATTGTTTTCAGTAAATATCATATCATATACTGTAAGTAGTCGATTACATAATGCAGGTCATTATCAGAAGTCTATGTAAATAAGCACTTCATCATACCTATATGGCACACCCGTTCAATTGACCCTTGGTCATAATTTCTTATTCTTCTATTTATGAAGTAGTCAGTAAAGGGATAATCGACTGGTATAGTCCTATACATTTCATTAATGTGACAGATTTTAGTTCTTTGTGTATGATTTTTGCATTGCAGTCTGTGTGGGTTTCCTGGAACGGTTTTACCAGACGCTACAAGACAATGACATCAAGTTCGACAGTGACTCCATCGAAAAAGCTCTTCTAAAATCATGCAAAGAGGCCAAAGGAAAAGAAAACCGATTTGTAAGTTTTATTGTGTAGAAATTAAATGTGTGTGTGTTTGTGTTTGAAGGAACTGTCCACCCAAAAATGAAAATTTGCTGAAAATGTGTTCACCCTCAGGCCATCCAAGATGTCGATGAGCTTGTTTCTTCATCAGGTTTGGAGAAATTGCACCACTTGCTCACCAATGGACGCTCTGCTGTGAATGGGTGCCGTCAGAATGAGAGTCCAAACAGCTGATAAAAACATCACAATAATCCACAAGTAATCCACACCACTCCAGTTTATAAGAATTCCATCATTCAGTTTATAACAAATCCATTAAGGCGTTGTGACTTCAAACCTTCACTTTTAGCCACAATACTTCTGTCCATAACCCACAATAATGCTTCCTCCAGTAAAGTCCATCTCCTGTTGTCTCTCACATATTTTTTTAGAAATGGTTTGGACTGTTTTTGCTAAGTAAACGGTGCTTGATCTGTGCAAATTTCTCTCCCAATTCAGACAAGACAAATTTTTCACTGGAGAAAGCAATATTACGGATAGAGTATTTTAGCCTGAAGCAACAATTTGAAGTTAAAACTCGTATGGATGGATTGGGTTGCTTATAAACACTGACTTTCACTTCACAAGACATTAACTGATGGTCTGGAGTTGTGTGGATTATTGTGATGTTTTTATCAGCTGTTTGGACTCTCATTCTGACGGCACCCATTCACTGGATCTATTGGTGAGACAGTGATGTAATGCTACATCTGTTCTCATGAAGAAACAAACTCATCGACATCTTGGATGGCCCGAGGCTGAGTGCATTTTCAGCAAATTTTCATTTTTGGCTTTACTATTCCTTTTATCTTACATACTGTTCGCTTGTTTATACTTTTAATATGTTTTCTGTATGTGCAGTGTTATTATATAGGGGCAACAAGTGATGCAGCAACAAAAATAATCAATGAAGTTTCCAAACCGATGAGTTACCATGTGCCAGTGGAAAAGATTTGTGAAAAGCTCAAAAAGAAGGACAGTCAGATCTGTGAACTGAAATATGGTAAGTTGAAAAGTTTGTTTGCATAGAAAAGAAGTTTCCACTGATGAATTCATCGTGTCTGTCTAGTGGTTGACCAATATGAATGTGTAAACATATCATATGCATTGTTTTGTTTGTTTAAGCATCCTGCCCAATCTAAGATGACTAATTAATCGCTCTGGGGTGCGTTTCCCAAAAGCAACTATGGTCGCAAGTTCCGTCGTTGCCAATAGATTTCAATGGAACTAACTACCATAGTAAGCTTACGATGCTTTTGGGAAACGCACCACTGGTCGATACATTGAGTTACATCCACTGTATTTTAAATTGACTTTTTTTTTCTTTAATTCTGTATTGATTTTTGTATTTACTTTTTAGTTTTTAATTTGTAATGCGATTTATTTATTAATATTTTAAATATCTAAATTCATTAGGTTTGAAATATATTAGTGACAGAACTGCCAGACATTTTTTTTTGTCTTCTTCTAGATAAACAAGTTGACTTGAGCTCCGTCGACCTGAAGAAGTTGAAAGTGAAAGATCTGAAGAAAATTTTGGAGGAATGGGGCGAATCTTGCAAAGGATGCGTGGAGAAATCTGACTTCATCCGCAAGATCAATGAGCTAATGCCCAAGTATGCGCCTAACGCAGCCAAGGCAAGGACAGATTTGTAAACTTGCAGGGAATTATGGGACCAAGGCAGCGGTATTTAGGGTGGAAGATTTGCGCTGTGCAGCTGACTGACCACCTAACAACGGGGTTTGCATTGTGTTGTCATTTTACCTTGTACTCCAGGGGTAAACATCAAGAACTGAACGCACACACTTCCTTGAAAATACAACTTTTAATTTATAATTTTCAATGTGTTAGTTCTGACTCATATCCAACACAATCTATGTTTGCCTCCTGGCGTTATGGGAAATAATGCTTGACACACTTTGCCTAGTTTGATTTACATTTTCTATTCTTTTTTGAGTGTAGACTTTCTTAGTTGACTCATTATATGAAATCTAATGAACGAGAGTCTCATCTTCAAAAATATGTGGGTCAGTTTGAGAGGAATTTGCTGTAAAATGTTTAATACGGTTATACTGTCTTTTTCATTAAAAGAAGAAAATAAATTGGTCTTGTCCTTTTTATTTTGTTTATTAGTTTTCTGTTTGTGTTTAACATTGTACCTTCTTCATCTTGGTCACATTTTGTCAAATTTCATTATAGTTGTATCATAATGTATTGGTTGTTTTATGCAGTATGCAGTGCATGATATGTGCATTTTCTGTATTCATAGAGAACCTACTACATTTGGAAAAATATGTTTATTATTTTACATAATTTAATTTCACATAATTTAAACGAATGCCATCCTATTATGCAGTAGGATAGTAATCCTTTCCAAACAAAGCTGTTTTACTCAGCTTGTTGTGAATGAGAACTGCAGAATTGGATTCTTATGAAAAGAGTATATACTTTTCGCTCTTAGAACTTCATTTTTGGTGTCAATATTGATTTTTCCACATTATTCACAGATGTTATCCTGTAAATGCAGCTGTTAGCAGATATATTCATGGTGTTTGTGAAAAATTGACCTTTTCTAACGTATCAGGTGAAGATATTGAACATTTATTTTTCTACTGCCCTTTTTCTATTTCATTTTGGGTTGTCTTTAAAATAGACATAACAAAAACATTAAACAACGCCCTATTAGAACCTCATGATATTTTACTGTTTTCAAAACACATATTATTCTGAAAAAAAAAACTAAATTACAATATTAATCTGTTAATTAGTTTAGCAGTGTTTTATATTCATAAGTCAAAAATAATTCAAAAGAAACCATCATATATTAACACTGATCTTAAAATATATTTTGAAAAACGCTTTCTGATATGTGATCGCAAAATAAGAGTTATAAAAAAACAATAATAAAACTTCTAAAGCTTTCAAATGTATGTACTGCCTAATATATATAGCAATGTTTTTGCCTATTTGTTTTTTAATGTTTGTTCTTTTTATGTTTTTTGTTGTTGTTATTCTGTTTTACATGCTTTAAGCTGTACAACAATGTCTTATATTTGCCTTGCATGTAATGGAACTAAAAAAAATATATAATAAAAAATGTATTTCCCACAACTATGATAGCGTCACGCGATGCGTTCTGACGTCAGCAGAGTCTCCGCCCACTCGCGGAGCGCGCACATTCCTTTTGTCCAAGATGGCGGAGTAGATGCAGCTGAGGGGACGCTAATGTTTGTCGTTTTATTTTTATCCGTGCAATTCAACATTCAGGCGAACGTTTTCCCGTGCAAACGTTAGTTAAGACTCTCCTCACGGATGTGCACAATCTCTTGGAGCCGTGAGATTTCACCTCGGAGCTGATTTTATATTTTTGCAGCGCGAGCATCACTGTAAAATGAAGCGGCAGGCCGAGCGCGACGCGAGTCCGTCCAGAACGCTCGCCAAACGCGTCCGCGAGCGGGACCGAGAGCGCGGACCGAACCCGCCGCTCGCGCTGCTGCTCGCCGAGAGCCGAAACTATCACAAACGAAGCCGCAGCCGAGAGCGGGAAAAACCGCGCGTCCGTGAGGAGAGAGAGAGTCTGCACCGCCCGCATCATGAACTGGGTCTGCTGGGTCGAGCCCCTCTCCGAACCACCTCAGTCCTGCCTAAAGGTAAGACCCCATCCGCAGACACGGTGGGTGCGCGACTAGAATACAAGACACTACTTATCAGCAACCTTGGATCGCAGCTTTCTGATGAGCATGTAGAGGACGGACTGTTCCATGAGTTTAAAAAGTTCGGGGACGTGAGCGTCAAGCTGTCTCACACGCCAGAACTGGGGCGCGTTGCCTACGTCAACTTCAGACACACGGAAAACGCGCGAGAAGCGCGTCATGCCAAAACCAGATTGGTGCTATATGATCGTCCACTCAAAGTTGAGCCCATGTACATGCGGCGTCGCAGTGTCACGCCTCCAGATGTGAGTTATGTGTCTCTGCACAGTGCTGCCTACACTTACAGGCAGCGGTCACTTTCACCGGGTGCTGGGAGTAGTGCCCTTCGAGATATGAGACCCAGGCATTACATTGATGGTATGGGACTCAGCAGGGATCGTGTTTTGGACTATTACAGCGCTTTGGAGGAGAGAAGCCGTGCGTGTGCGTATCAGCTTCCTGAGGAGACCTTAAAACCAGAGGATGATCAGAGAGCCACAAGGAATTTGTTCATCGGCAACTTGGATCATAATATTTCTGAGGTGGAACTACGACAAGGATTTGACAAGTATGGGATTATTGAGGAAGTCGTTATCAAGCGGCCCGCCCGTGGACAAGGGGGCGCGTATGCTTTTCTTAAATTTCAAAACTTGGATATGGCTCACCGGGCCAAAGTGGCCATGCAGGGACGTATGATTAACGGCAACCCGATTAAGATCGGATACGGGAAGGCCAATCCGACGACTCGGCTCTGGGTGGGCGGACTTGGCCCGAATACCTCGCTGGCAGCTTTAGCCCGCGAGTTTGATCGCTTTGGGAGTATTCGCACTATAGACTACGTGAAAGGAGATAATTTTGCTTACATTCATTACGAGAGTCTGGATGCAGCACAGGCTGCTTGTGCGCAAATGCGCGGCTTCCCTCTGGGCGGTCCGAATCGTCGGCTGCGTGTGGATTTTGCTAAAGCTGAGGAGACGAGGGCGTACCCTCAACAATACCAGCCGCCTTTGCTCCCGCCTCCACATTACGAACTTCTAGCTGATGGTTACGGACGCCACCACAGCCTAGAGAGAGAACTGAGAGCGAGGGCTCGGTCACCGTCACACCCCCTGTCCGCGGAGCGAGAAAGAGAGCGCCTTTCGGACCGAGACTGGAGTCCGCCGAAAGGAGTTGAGCGGCGAGCAAACCCTCCGGAGGCATTTGGGCGGGTCAGGCAGCGCAGTCGTAGCCGCAGCAGGGAGTGCTGGGTAAAGGAGCGAGAGCTAGAACGTGGGAAAAACTGGGAGGAGCGGCGCAAGCGAAGGAGCCTCAGTCCCATTGACCGTCCGGCAGAGGAACGTGGGAGGTCAAAGCTTAGAGGCGGGGTGCCGTCTACTCCCGAAGACAGCCCTGACAGGGGCTGCGGCCGTCTCCCGGACTCCACCTCAGAACCTCTTGATCACACCCCCGACAAAAGCAGACACTCCAGCGACGAACGTCCTGCGCAGGACGAACCTTTACATCCAAGAAAGGACGAGCGTGATCGCAATCACCGCAAAAATGCGAGCGACCCTGACTCGCAGACAGACAAGTCCAAAACAAACTCCAAAAAGCCCAGCACGCTCTCCGAATACGCCCAGACTTTGAGTCGCGTGTGGCACGGTTCTCTCGTTCTTAAAAACAGCTGCTTCCCCACAAACATGCACATGCTCGAGGGAGGCGTGAACTTTCTCCATGCCCTCATGAGAGACAACCAAGCAGGTGGTTCAAAGATCACACAGCTTAAAATCGCTCAGCGGCTGAGGTTGGATCAGCCCAAACTAGACGAGGTGACGCGGCGCATTAAGATAGGCAGCCCGGACGGCTACGCTGTCCTCCTCGCCGTCCAGGGGCCCATGGACCGAGATGCCCCTCTTCCAGAACCGGGCCTTCAACAGCGCCTTCTCCGCAACCTGGTGACGTACCTCAGGAACAAGCAGGCAGCAGGGGTCATCGGCTTGCCCCTCGGCGGCCCCAAAGAACGAGAGATGGGTGGCATGTTGTACGCCTTCCCTCCATGTGACTTCTCGCAGCAGTATCTCCAGGCTGCTCTGAAAACTCTTGGGAAACTTGAGGAGGAGCACCTGGTTATCGTGGTTGTTAGAGACTCACCTTAACACTTCAGTTCCAACTCTAGAACGTTCCAAACAGATTTGATGCCTGTTATGATTTTAGGATAGATGTACCTTTTTACTTTAATACTCTCACACAGTCCACTTGATCAGCGTTTCCTTGAAACGTTTTGGGAATTATATAGCGTCCCCAGAAAAGTAGTTTTATAAACTTGCCAACGAGTTTTCTGTCAAGGGGTTTTAAATTTATTTCAGAAGTGTTAAAAACTTTCCATTTTATTCTATTTAAAATGTTTTATATTATTGCATGCACAAGCAATTTGACTGATGTCTCCTTCCAGTGGTTCACTATAATGGACGTAAAATGTACTGGGCCTCATTTTTGAAACTCAAATTTGTGTGAATTTTTTCACAAATCCATTCATCATTGAACTGTCGCATTCAATTCACTCTAAAAATGTTTTTACACTCGTTTCATCATTAAGGTCTGTTTGTCCCGGAATTCATGTATAATAATTTATTAGTGGCTTTTTACTCCGTAACACATTCAGTACCCGTTCTTCCCTCCATTATTACATCCGCTGTCCGTTTCACAAACCCTTGATGTTTTATTTTGTTTTTCAGAAATAAAACAGTACTTGACATGGCAGTATGTTCAGTTCAGGTGAGGCGTTTGTGTCGTGACTGACGGCATCTACCTCTTTAACCATGTAACATCAGGTAAGCTAGAAAAAATGAAGTTAGTCTTGAGGCCACTGCATTTTTATTGTATATTGTTATAAATATGCATCTGCAGCACTAACAGAAAGGTCGTGTGACCATACCTAACTTACTGAACGAGTACTGTACCGATCCAGACGCACTAATGTTTGTAAACGTTACGAACACTATGGTTTAAGCTTGTGTGACTGTTTGTTTGTACGCAGGAATGTCATTTTAAGCCTTAGCTGGTTTTCGACTGCCCTCCACTGGAATGACTATTTGCTAAATCAGTGTAACCCATTGAGCCAACACGTTTGAAACAAGTGCTATTCTAAAGGTTTTCAAAAATATCCAGTGATTTGAAACACATAATAACGTATGAACCTGAAACAAGTGTTATTTTTTTGATTTTACTTGATGGGGTTTAAAAGTCCACTCGCCAACACTACAACCCTTTGCACTGAACAGTAATTTGTCATTGCTTATTTTTAATCATGTTGTTGTTTTACCCTCTGTTATCTCTCCTTTTTTGTAATACTGTTTTTCTAGAAGTCTTTTTTTTCTCTCTGTATGCGAAACATGTATGCATATAAAAAAAGTAAACGTTACATGTGCTTGTTTACCTGATATACATCCATCATTATTTGCCAAACTGCATTCAGTGTTCAAATCAATGTCATGATTTCGTATTGCTGAGCATAAATCCTGTCTCCATAGTTACCTTTCCATCTCAGTCCTCCCTACAAAACAAGTTGAAGGTTAAAGTGGTAACCAGGCAACCACATCCATCTTTCCAAATTTCAAATGAGGCTCGACTGTGAAGAAGCTTAGAATAACCACTAGGTGGCAGTGTGGTCAAAGAAAAACAACCTTATCTTATCATGAAACATGAGAGTTCGTGCTGTGGGAAGTTGCTTGAGGGAAAACAGTCAGTGCAGTGCATATTAAACGCTTGCTGAGACATTGTTGCTGCATTTAACCGACGTGAATGCAGTCTTCATTTAGTTTCACCCTATGCCAGTATGTAAATTAGGTTGTTTGTGGCATTTATGCTGTTTAATATAGATCTACATGATGCTGGAAAATTAACCAGCATTATTGTTTTCAGAAACTTGTTAATTATTTATAACGCATTGTTCTTCAGACTAACACTTAATTAGCACATTTCTCAATGTCTGAATGAGAGAATCGAAACTGATCAAGCCACAGCAGTCCTGTCTGTCGAAGCCTGACAGATCTCCCAACGCTTTCCTGCTGACCAACTATCTGTGCAGAAAGGCTTTAGAGTTACTTAATTGACTGGACCGCCTGCTTTCAAGGTGATGGGCAATTCCTAGAAATTGGCCATTTATACAGGTTTTTGTGTTTGTACTTGTCAACAACTGGCGTAATCTGAGCAGTCCGCTGATATCTGCTGTTGGAGAACTGTGATAAGTGAACTTTGAGTTAATATGTGGTGACCGGAGTCTATTTATATTTGACTCTTAGCTATGTTACGATTTTGGCTTGAAGTATAATTATGACTTAATGATAATCAGTCAAATGTCTTATTGAGGCAAATAGGGTGTCTTGTAAATCTAACAAATGTATAATAAATTCACAATACATCTGAAGTTATCATATTTAATGGTAAGCAGGACCCCCAAAAGTAAGGGGGGGGTGATCTACATTTACTCTTTACACAGATTGCACTACCAATTCACATACCCGCTTAACTTGCATAGTGTTATAATTTCAGCATATAAGTGTATGTGTTTTATATATATATAATATATCTATATATATATATATTATTAGTATTTTACTGGTTTTGTCCAAAATATAAAAAATGTTCTTAGTTTTCATTGACATATTACTGGTTAAAGGTGAATTATAGATGTTAATGTAAATAGTTTTAATGTTTTTATGGATAATTCTGAAATTCTCATTCCTGTTATCCAAATTAAACATGCATAAGATGTCTTTTAACCTTTTTTTAAAGCTCTTAATTTTTTAAGGCGTTTTAGTTGAACTCAATTTTCAGCACTTTGCTATTTTATTTTATTTTACTTTACTGACATTGGATCCTTTGAAGCAGCACTTGAAAGGATTTTTAAGAAAAGTGTCTTTGCATGGTGTGCTGAGCCAGCAGCACATCTGACCTGTATGTGTCTGATCGCTTTAGTTTGCGCTATCGCACTCAAATACATTACCGTCCGCAATTGACCTCAACCCAATAATATAATATTAAATGCAACTGCGTTGTTGATTTTCCTATCTAAAAAGGACACATAGTTTTCAGGAGCAGCAGGGATCGTTTGAAATATTCACATGAAGAACCACACAAGGTTATTTATTCACAAGCACGGCCTTGTGAGTCCCATTGCTGATCAGGGTTGTTTTCGTACGCTGTTGGCTAATGTCTTCAACCAATTCTTTTTTTGCCCTTTTTGTTGTTTTGAATCACGAGTTTGGTCTCTTGGGTGTAGACGAGATCCTCAGGGTGTTTCAGGGATTTGGCTGGTTCCTGGTAGCAGTCCATCGACCCAAAGCACTTCACTGTAAGCTAGCCTGCTGCTGTTATAGCGCAGGAAATGGAAGACACAAGTAATGAAATATTAATGTGGAATCATGAGAAGGCCCAATGAAATCCATTAAAGTGAGGAAAATCAATGAAACAGTGCCCCACATGCCTCTCAGCCGGCCCGAGGAGTCGACCGGATCTGCTGTCGTTTTCTTCGTCTTTATGGACCTTTGGTAAGAACACACATGAACGAGAGTTCAGCCGTTAGTGACACAGTGCCTGCAATCCATTAGTCCAGCTTAGACCTCTAAGGAATTACAATTATGCATGTCTTTTTTTATTTTTGCATTTATGAACGAAATGGACGTATAGGCTCACGCTCTTGTTTATCACCCTTCCAGAATCTCAGGATCCAAACATCTGAGATCCAAATCATCTCCTGTAAACCCTCAGATCCATACATGTGCACAAGTGGAGACCTAGTAAAGCTGGCAGGATATAGTGCGACCACAACATCAGCAGGGACCCGAAAAGCCTGCTGGATGAAGTCGGCTGAGCCGCTTTGCATTCTGTCAAGCGAGCAGGTGGCCATGTAGTTTTTGGCGTCACATGATGTATCTGTGACATACCTACCGTATCGCTTTAGGCATTGTTACACGACTGAAAAGAAAGCTGCTCACTGCTGTCAGGAGCTTATGGCCCTGTCTCGCAAATCCGACTCGGTTAAGGTAGAGACAAGAGCAGGAATCTCCTAGGAACAATCGTCAACTGTTTTATCCCGATGAGATTGCAGGTGTATTTTTAAAGCATGAAGCAGGCACAATAGAGCAGGCAGAGCTGCCCGGTACAGACGTGACTAAACATTGTTCGCTCTTATTGCAGATGGGTGAATCTCCCAAAACGTATCGAGAACATGTTGCACACTGTAATAATATACATACTACTGTTCAAAAGTTTGGGTCAGTCAATTCAAAATGAAGTCTCTTATGCTCACCAAGCTGCATTTATTTGATAAAAATACGTAACACAGTATATTGTGAAAATATTATTACAATTTAAAACAACTACTTTCTGTGTGAATATATTCCTAAAATGTGATTTATTCCTGTGATTTCAAAGCTGATTTTTCAGCATCATTATTCCAGTCTTCAATGTCAAAAAATTTTTAGATGCTTGATGAATAGTTTTATTTTTTAATAGAAACATTTTGTAACAAATGTTACTGTAACTTTTGATGAATTTAAAGGGGTGGTTCACTGTTTTTTTTCTAGGCTTGATTATTTTTATGGGGTGCAGTCTAACATGTTAATGCTTAGTTTTTTTTAAAAAACATTATTTTTCACATAATTGACCTTTATTCCACCGGCTCTGTCCCTTCTCTGAGAAACACGCTGATAATTTCCTTCTTTTATGAAGCCCCTCCCTCAGAAATAGGCGATGGGCTCTGATTGGCCCATTGTGTTGTGATTGGCTCAACCGTCTCTAGTGCGTGTCTAAACATCCCTCCCCTCCCCTCAGCGGCATGTGCTCCGGTTGTATTGTAAACAAAGGCGTCGTTAATATCGCTTATCATTTTGAGCCCGATTGAGAAGCAGAGGATATTATTGAAGATGATCGTGCAGAACCTGTGCAAGCACAACTTTTAATAGTAGCCCTATGTTTTTTGTTTGTTGTCTCATACTTTTAGATACGCTGTTGTAAATGCTACTGCTTATGTTAGCTTCTAATATACGGTTTTATCCTGAATAAAGCTTTAATACAGTACGGCAACTGCACGCGCATCCATGTTTAAAGCTTCTCATAGCTATGTGAAAATAAGTGTATAATTGTAACAGTTCATTGTTGGAGCTGAGCTGATGATCTGAATGAGAGAGTGAGAGAGAGATGCAGAGCGTGTGCAGGGGGACGCGAGGAACAGTATTAAGAACTGCTGCTTTAGAACATTGATTTTGAAACTTGTGAATCCATTAGAATCGTTAGAAGACAGAATCGCATTTCATATATGAACAGATTTTTACGTGCACCTCTAGTTTTCTCTTCCTCTTCTCTAAAGCAGCGCAGGCCTCGCCCCCTTTGCTGCCTTTTCCCGAGGGTGGGGTTTATCTGGGTCTGTTACATCACGAACCTGGGAAGTAATTTGTTGTAGTCCCTACCAGCCGTTTTGTAGGCATTAAACTGCCAGAATTTTGAAAGATGATATCTCCGTTTGCATTGAAGTTTCAGCTTCGTAACTTTGCAGATATTTTTTATGCTCAAACAGCAACATTACACACTAGCTAATGTTAAAAAAGTGAAATCGCAATCAACCACCCCTTTAATGCATCCCCCAAACTTTTTCATGAAAATTGCTCCCAAACTTTCATTAATGTAATGCATACAGATTATTTTTAAATTTCTATTTTTCTCAATGGCAGTTCTCTTTAGATCATCATTGTAGTAATTGATATTTATTTATTTGCTTTATTGTTTTTTTATACTATTGAAATCATCTTTAAATATTTATTTGTTTTTAAATATTTTATTAAATTATTTTTTAATATAATTTTTAATTTTAATTCACATAAATCCAGTAAATATTCACACACCACACACACACACCCACACACACACACACACCACATATATATAATATTTATTATATATAATCCTAATATGGTATGATGAGAGAAAAAGTTTCATTAAAACAATGACTTTTTCTTTTCTTTATGCACAATATAAAGGTAGTTTTAAATATATAAAACAGAATATTTAAAAGTAAAATATCTGTTTATTTTATAGGAATTTGGTGGGATGAAATGTGACAGATATGGTTTCCCACAATAGAGCAGATATGGGGGCCCACTCAAATGCTTTAGGTGAGTATTTTAAATTTAAAACTCATGAAGCAATTTCAAATTAGATTTGAAAACAGCAGTCCTACCAGCCTTTTTTTTTTGTTTTTAAGTCGCCTTAGGGGCAGGTGCGTGTATCCTATCTCAATTAGAAATAAATGTTAATGAAGAGCATGGTTTACAGCAGGGAGATCGTCAGAGTGGAGCTGTTTGAGCTTATGATACAGCAGTTTCCATTAACATGCGTAGGCAGTCTATAAAGCAGTTATTAACGGCAATTATGTAATGACGAATCAATGAAGTCAGTGCTTTCGATATATTTTGTTCACACCCTCTGTTGCACATGCATCTATTTACATGCAAATACATGATAATTCACAAATACATTACCAATCAAAAGTTTGGAATAATTAAGATTTTTATTTTTGAAAGAAGTCCACTCTGCTCTCCCGGCTGCATTTATTTTGTTAAAAATAAAAAAACAGTAATAATGTGAAATATTTTTTACTGTTTTCTATGTGAATATATGTTAAAGTGTAAAGTGATGCTGAATTGTCAGCATCATTGCTCCAGTCTTCAGTGTCACATGATCTTTCAGGAATCATTCTAATATGCTGATTTCTGCTCAAAAAACAACTGCACCACATTGCTAGAATTTGGTCTTTAGTTATTTCTGATCAAATGAATGCAGCCTTGGTGAGCATAAGAGAACTTCTTTCAAAAACATCAAAAAACTGAATTATTCCAAATTAGTTTGCAAAGTAATATATAGTTTTAAACATGATACCTAACACTGTTGCTAATTAATTTCAGTTTTATTGTGCAAGTAAACAATTTCCTGAAAGTAATTTTAACCCTAATTGATACCCATAATTAAATGCACGCAGATACCAGCACAGATGTATGTGTGTTTTTTTAAGTGTTGTTCTCTGCTGTTTTTCCCCTCCAGATGAGCGGCTCCAGTGACGGGGGTCCAGGTGCTTCACCTCCTCCTGTTTCAGCCCCTGATTGATCCCGTTTTCTGATTGTCCTCCTGAACCATCAGGGCACGCGTGGCCCTCTGGGACGCCGAGGGAGGAAACTTCAGAGGCCTTTGAGACGAGGTGTGGAGTTTGATGCTATTGGATTGAGGATCACTATTACAGGGAGGGAGAAGATGAGCAGAGGCACAAAGAAATGTCATTCAGCCTCCAAAAGGAAGCTTTAGTCTTTCAGAAGGGTTGTGTTGATAAGCAGGACATTCAGTGGTGCCTTTCACAGTTTGTTTTGCATATAGTGAATGGGAAGGCAATTTGTACATGATGTGTGTATGAATGGGCTGTGTGCTCAACGGACTGACGTGAATGAGCGCGAGGGACAGACTCCTCTCACGAGACGAATGTTTAATCACTTAACACTCAGATCTCTGGCATTAGACTGCCGGTGCTGAAAACCCTCATTGTCACTGATTGTAGGATTGCTGTGTAAGTTTCAGATCTGCGCGTGTGACTCAGTCTCATAGACGCGTAATTACAGGGAGTAAAAATAAACCCATGCACCTTTTGTGACGCCGTATCAATCCAAATAATTGTTACGAGGGACAAAAATCTGTTAAAACTGCATTCACTTGAACATTATATAAGCCATGCACAGTATTTCCTGTTGGAACAGGAAGTACGGGCCGAACATAGTTGAAGGTCTCCAGTATAGTCTTTATTTTATGTCACAGCTGTGAATCATCCTTTACTATTTGATGTTGCTGGTGAAGTGGCAGCAGGTGGTATTAAAAATGTAAAAATTACTCATTGAAAAACCTATATTTGTGTCATACGACTGTGTTGACCTTTATTTGGAGAATGCTCAGCTAATGTATTACATGCATATTCATATTCAATGCTCAGTTGTCTTCGTCAATAAACACTTCTGCCTTAAAATAGTCTTTTTTGTTTTATTTATTTTTGTTTTGTTTTTTTGTCTGGCACATGCTGACAAAATATATACTGTGATTTTGTCATGTTTCTTGGCAGTGATATTTCAGTATCATTGAGAAACTTTTTTTTTTAATTAATGTTACATTAATTAAAACGTTTACATTTTTTGTTTTCATTTTAATTTTAGTTAAAAATTTTAGTAATTTTGTTGTGCTTTTGACATTTTATTCATTTTTCTTTTTTTTCTCTTTTTGTAATATTTATAGTTTCTTATTAATTTTTATTTGTTTCGTTTGCTTTGGTACATCAAGGGAACCTAAATAAAAATGAAATGTTGTCTTGGCGACTATCTGAAAAAAAAAAAATATATATATATACTATTTCATATATATATCTTTTGCAGTAATGCACTTATTAATGGAGTTTTTTTTGTGGGGCCCAGCATTATAATTTTTAAATGTAAGACTGAATAAAAATAAATAACTAAATACAATTTCGAGTAAATTTCATTAAAGGGGTCATATGATGGTGCTAAAAAGAACATTTTTTTTTGTATTTGGTGTAATGAAATGTTTTTAAGGTTCAAAAAACACTATTTTCCACATACTGTACATTATTGTTTCTCCTCTATGCCCTGCCTTTCTGAAACGCGTCGATTTTTACAAAGCTCATCAGTCTGAAAAGCGAGGTGTGCACTGGATTGGCCAGCTATCCAGTGCGTTGTGATTGGCCGAATACCTCAAGGATGTGACGGAAATGTTACACCCCTTAACACACTGTGATGATGCCCTGTCAGGCCGAGCGTTGGGTGTGACGGTGAGGAAATGTTCCACCGTTAATCGACGTGTGACAAACCGGTAATACCGGTATCACGTGGGGCAGGGCGTGTCCCTCTTTTCCTCGCTTTCCTTCGCTTTAAATAGCTTGTAACAGCGGTGTGCCCATTTTACTTTAATTTTCAAATAGCGGCAATTCGGAGTAAAGCAACTGTTCGTTTTTAATTTGTTTGAATTTTCCCCCTTTTCCTCGCTTTCATTTGCTTTTAAATGGCTTAAAAGCGCCGTGCGCATTTTACATTCACTTTTGAATTTAACGGCAGTTTGGCGTCAATTGCTTGAATGCAACAACAAAGTACAACGTCAAACTCACTTTAGCGTATTTATAAAACACAGAACTTTTATTAACAAAAAAAATAAAAATACACCATGCTATAGGGCAAGCTATTCCTAATATAAAATAACAAATAACTTAAATAAAGTTTAAATAGGTATACAAAACTGGAAATAAGTAAACCTGTATAATATATAACCAAATAAATAAGAACGTAGAATGTTTATTAGCAAAACGAATGTCAAATTAAATAAATAAATGACACAAAGTTTAAAGTAAAAATCAGCAAACAATGTGGGACTAATTAAATAAGAAACTAATGTTTAAAAAAAAAACTTCTTAGATAAACGGCAAAAGTCAACAGCCTTTCCAAAATCCAAAATATTGCCAAACAGGCGATTTTGCATCTAGTTTCGAAACTAAATCATCGCGATCGTCTTGTCTGTCTCACCTCACTCTTCTTGTCAGTCAGCTCGACTCACTCTCCTCACTGGATAAATGAAATCTGATCTGTGTGATGCGACTGTCGTTCGGCACGCTGCATTGAGCAGCCGCGTTCAGTTTTTAATTGTAGTGTCTGTTCTTTTACTGAACTAAATTATTTTTATTACTATAAAAAATCAAAAAGACGGTGGGGGTCGGTGACGCGGTGGACAAGTGACGTAACCGGTGTTGCGGCTTAACAGCACCGTCTACGCTGTCAGGCCGGAGCGATGATTCAAAAATATGAAAACCCATTATAAACCATTTGTTGTATCCAGTGGGGACATAATTACGGATTATAATGACTTATACTTTCTTTTTACGCGTTGCATTGCATCGCGCCGCGTAAACATAAAACCATGTCTGCATTTGTGATCTGAGAAATGACAAACAACAAGCGCTACTCTACACTGCTCAAAACTCGAGTTTGAATCATCAGTGGCAAATCCTTTGAAAATGAAAACGTACTTAGTCTGTGAGTCAGAACAGCCAGCATTGTAGTCTACTCTCCCAGGATCAGTAAACAGTGCTCCATAAAATGTGTTGCACATATCTGAATATTTGGTTTGAATTGTTCTGGAACATTGTTGTAAATACAACTTAACCCCTGATTTCTAGTTGTGTCCATTTTTGGAAGACCAAACAAAGTAATTTCGCTTTCACACGAATGACACAGCAGTCACCCGGCGGGCTGAGTGAGCGGAGGCCGGCGGCTAGAGTGAGCAGAGGCCGGCGGATTCAACGAAGGAGCGTCCGGACGGCTTGCGGGGATCCGGCGATCCACAAGTTGATGTATTTCCTCAGCGACCATCACGGATCAGCTCTAGGCATGACGAAGCGGATATCGTCCTCGTTTGGAAGGCCAAAAAAAGTAGTTTTCACAACGAAACACACAGCGCCTTCCCGACATGGCGGCAGCAACAATACTACAGCGAGAATAAAGTTACGCCTTCTTTCTTTTCGTGAACATTTGGGCGGTGTTATGCATATCTTCCCAGATAGTGACGTAGGTATTTGGGGGCGTGTTAGAACGAGCCATTTGGGAGGGCGTGGTTGACTCTTAACTTTTATAAAGAGTATCTCTTTGGATTTGAGACTTTTTAGTCTTTGCAACTTTACAGATCTCTTTATGCACCAAGAGCTTGTAACACTCCAAAGAGAAATGAACTCCCGGTATTGTGAGTTCAATGGATTATTGTGGGGAAAAAAGGATGGAGACTGGTTCTACGATCCATTGTCTGTTTGTTGAATTTTGAAATGTGGCATTGACTGACTTGGATTAAACATTATATAAGGTAATATATATAATATAGATAGATAGATAGCTAACAAATAAATACATAAAATAAAAAATTTCATACGTGGGCGAATCATTTGCAAGACTTATAATATGCATTTACAAAATAGATATGTCATTTCATTGATTGATTTAAATTCCATGCCAACTTTGAAGTTGCGTAAAATACTTTTTGTTTTGCCTAAAGGGTCATATCAAAGACATCTTATTTAGCTTAAATCTTAACAGGAAAGAAAAATCTTTAATGGGAATGTCGTTTTGTTTTTTTTATAAAATGTTTACCTCTCAAATATTAATAATTATTGCAAACACTGAAAACGAAAGTCATCTTCAAACGTATTAAATAATTGGTTTGCTATATAAATCCCACTTTTCTCTTTACTCAAGATTTTGATCAATTTGAACTGTGTGCTCTGCATACCTGTTTGAATCACATCACCACACTGCAAAAATACACTCAACTCATTAACAGGTCACCAAAAAATGTATTACTAATCCACTTCATCGCCTTTGATCTTCTTTTTTTGATCTTGGAGAAATGTAAGCAATTATACAAACCTTTAATTTTGCGATGAACCAGACCATGTTCACAATGAAAATGACGAAGTATATTATAGTAACAGAATCGTTGTGACAGTTTTGCGATTTCATCAAGGGTGTCAGTAGGAATGATCAGGTCTGACAATAAGGTGTTAATGTCTCGCTGCAATGGATAAACTTGACTGAGATTGTGTTTTTGTCATAAAAGTTTAATAATTAGGCCTAAAACATTGAAAATTGTGCATCTTTTTATATAAGATTAGTCTTCTTGTATACATCTTTCCTCAGTAAGTTTACTTTTTGTTGGCTGTTCATTACATAAACTGTGAGATTCTGTTTGGCTCATGAATATTAATTACAATATGGGCGGGGCTGTTTGTTTGCCTGACCAATGTATGATGAGGGGAGCGGCCATTATTTTTGCAATTCAATTCTGGTGGTGCAGAAATTACACACTTTTGCCTTTAAAATATAAGATTATGGGCCAGAAAGTGGTAGTTGTGCCTCTTTAAATCAGACTTGATAACGAAGTGCCAGTGTTCTTGTTAACTTAAAACGAACTGAAAGTTAACTTACATAAAACTGAAATAGATATCGAATGAAAATACTGAATCTGAAATAAACAACTGAAATATGTTGAAGCACCTACTTGAATAAAAAGCTGAGGAAAATATATATAAAGTAAAATGAAAACTGAAAATATGAAAATAAAACCTAATTCAAAATACTATAATATTAATACAACACTGCCAAGGGCAAATCCAGGTGTATAGGGGAAATAATCCATCATCTCAAGAGCGTTTTCATGATGAAAACGGGATGTTTTGTTTACTATGTTAATAAGAGACAAACTTGCAGTTTTTTCTTTCTCTATTTTTCTTATTACGTTCAAAATATTTAACAGGCTTTTGCATTGCCTCTGGCGAAGGTCACAGTGGCCCTAAATAATTATGAATAGCTTTAGGCTAAAAATGCACTCTAGTTTCTGTTTAATGGGCTGAGATGAATTTCAGTTTCCTTTGAATTTAAGTCCAATTTGATGGGGTTTTTTTTACCCCAAGTACATGGCACAGAGCATGTGCTTTTATTCGCATGACAAGCCCACTGGTGTTGAGCTCCCACCACAGTCAAATGGCCATCACCATATAATTACTGGCTTCCGTTTCCAACTGCTTTGTCTCCAGATTGCCTTTAATTGTTGGTGAATTGAAATTATAATTGATCTCGCTGGGTGTAGGAAGTTATCGTTGCATAATTACTCTTGTAAAGTATCCGTCTCAGGCCGTGGACAGTCAACAGCAATGTAGGACACCAAACCTGGTGGGGGTTTTTTTGCGCTAGATGTCACAGATTGTCGTGTGTGGGCATCGGCGAGCTCCTTTGTGAGAGATGTAGACTGTGTTTAGGCTGTCATTACACACACCCCCACCCGCTCGGGACAGAAAACCCCGCCTGCATGAATTTGTTTGTGTTTGAGCAGCTGCTGCGAGGTGTAAGCTTTATTCATAGACTGCTTTCATCTCTGGCGTCGTTGCATTTGGTGGTGTGATGGCAAACCGCCACTCTCGGCCCAGGTTGCGCTGGGATAGTAAGATAGAAAGGGCGGCTGATGTGTCAGCATGTTATTATAGCAGAGTTTGTTTATTATACACATTAATTTTGGCTATCACTATTGATATTCAGCTGTACTAGTCTCAAGGGACTTTTCCTCAGAAATGAAAATACACTGTCTGCACTGAGTGACACAACAGAGACTTGTTCAAACAAAGTGTGATGTCTTATTTTAGATTGCTTATTTTAACGGCCCACTGCGCAATGGCTTTTTAATTAGCTTTTGAGAGGATGCTAACCTTGTAAAAATGTAACGTCAATGTTGACAGAACAGGCAAATCTTCTAATGACTGTGTGTTGGAATTAATACTGCATAATGAATGCAGAGAAAAGCTTATTTGAAGATTTGATTTCTAGCGTAAGCATATTAACCTTTCATGACAGATGTAGCGTGAGATTAGAGATGGTATATATGCATCTAGTGAACCATTTAGTGTAATTTCAACGGCTGTTAAAGGAATAGCTCTTTGTTCTGTTGAACATTAAAAAGATATTTTGAAGAATGTTGGAAAACAAAAGCTCTGGAGCCACTGATTTTCCTTATATGGAAAAACTGGACGTAACTGGCTACCAAACATAGTTTGTTACCACATTCTTGAAAAAACTCGTTTGTGTGTCAGCCAAAGAAAAAAATAGAAACTCATACAAGTTTAGAACAAGTTGAGGGTGAGCAAATGATGACAAAATTTAATTTATGGGTGAACTAGCCCTTTAACACACCAAATTTTGAATAGTCAAATTCCTAATGAAGAACTACACCACTTGCAAAAAGTTGCTGTTACTATATAAGCTGCGTCAGTACTATATGACTGTCTACTTTCATGACGCATTCCTCAAATTATTACTTTTTTGTATGTATCTTAATATTTTGCGAGGAAGTTGCATTGTAACGTAGCATTATAGAGTGACATACAGCGACATAATTTGATGTAAGTGATACAAATTATCTGAAAGGGAAAACAAAAAAAACTTTGATGGATAGACTTTGTTCTATCCATTGGCTGAATGCAATCTGAATGTGATCTAAATGTAAGCTTGCAGTCAGTTTTAAGAAAGGGGCAGGGTTTAAGTGGACAAAATGATTGGAGAAATATGGCATTCATCAGAGAGATGTCTGTTGTTTCTCCAGAAGATCAAGTTATGACATTTTGATCACTAGTGCTGAAAAATATTTTAAAAATGAAACCTGCATAGAACAGTTGTTCCGTATAAGATCTGTAAGATGCATTTTGAAAATACATAGTGTGCATTTCTATGTCATGCTGACTTAACATATACAGATTTAATACTTATAAGCAATTACTGTGTCTGAAGTCTGATTCAGTTATGTCATTCACAGTATTTTTTGCTTGGAATCAAATTTTGGCAAGCTTCAACTCAGAAATTAGATTTTGAAGAAAATTACTGTGAAGAAAATGAATATTGCTTGTCTTATATTACTGTTGCTGCCATTTTTTGCAAGCAACATTGCACTGGAGGTCATAAAGTATGCTGATTTTACCATAGTTAAGGGGCTTTGTGTCATGGCTAACCTTAACAACACCTCTTACCCATGATAAAATCACTGCAATGTAATGGCCTTGAGTGGATTATTGCTTTAATAAAACACACATTGTACAATTAGGGCTTAGTTTTAATCGCTGGTTTATTTGAGGTGTTAAGTTCAAACACTTTTCAGGTCTAAAGTTCCAATTTTTAAAAGAAAAAAAAAACAGACTGAATTGTTAGTCATTGTCACTATCCCAGCATTCACACACTCCGCTATTAAAGTTAATGTTGTTTCATTTCACACAGCTGAGAAAGAACAAAAGAGACTGGATTACGTTAATACAGTATTGTTTTTATTCATTTGTATGGCATTGATGAATAAAACTAAAACAAGAGTTGCATTTATGCCAAGGCTGACAAACAAAACCTCACGAGAATCCAAAAACCAGACCTCGAATAATTCAAGCATCTGAACAATTTTCAAACCATGTCCGGCTATCGTGGAATTACAGCGGTGAAGTGTGACAGTGCGTGTCATAGCCACACTGTGTCATTTCATATAGTGTGTGAAAGGGTGGTTATGTGTTAAGCTTTGGAATGGGAAATATGGATATAATATAACATATATATTTATGTATATATATTATACATAGCATGGTTCATAAATTGCGAGAGCATCATTGTCCTTGTCTTGGGTTCCTCCTTTGCTTATAGCCCTTTCCCAACGGTGGTTTATTTAGGGCCATCTATGAAGCATGACATAAGATACCTTGCTGAACCGCCCCCGAAATGTTTTGCATAGACGCCAAGTTAAATTCATGCAAATGAGTATGGGAAAGACGTTTGAGAAGATCTAAACAAAACGAAACAAAAACATTACAATAAAAAAAAAAATGACAAACACGAGTCAAGGTTACACTAAATCTACCAAGTGAGTGAATCGTGTGAGTGGTCACATTAAATTTTTAGGACTCTAGGTTTAGAAAAATAAGTGTGATTATTTCTATATTTAAAAAAAAAAAGTCAGTCCACGTAATATGCTCTGTGATCGAGCATAATGGTTACTGTAGCTACACTTGAAGCATGTTTATGTGTAGGTCTGGCTATATGTGTACTTTAGCATTTTCAAACCAATATTGCTCTACTGCAACACTGCCTGTTTTTATCACCATCAACAAAGAGACCTACGCATTAGCTATCTTTGCTAGTGTGTACGTGTGAGGGGCCAAGTCAACATACAGCATTAGTTTCCGACAAGGGCAGTCACCATGCATAGTAGTCATTTTATGCCATTAGAAATGGTGAAAGAAACCCCCTGAAACAATATTGTCCATACTCAGCCATAGCTAGCCAAAGTTTTGAAATGAATTTGCTAGCTGTTTCATATTTTGGATATTTAATCACGCCAGAATTCACCGTGGCACTATACACTTCCCATAGAAAGTAAAGAAACTCACTACTTAAACCGCTATCTTGTTTGTGGTTACTTAGACGTGTATTTTTCAGGACGTTTGTAACCATGATTGAATGGAAGAGATTTGAAAAGATTTTTTTTTTCCTGCAGCCGTTACAGAAAACCAACATTAACTGTAAAAGAAACACTGCGCACAATAAATAAAATAAATAACATTTCAAAACGAATGTGAACAAAACGTAAAAATGTAACGCAAAAACAATGCTTAGATCTGTTGTCATTTTAAAAACATTTCCTTTTTTTCATATTTTGTTTTAATACATCATTTAAAGATTTCTAAAAAATCAGGAAGTTGTATACAGAAGCATTCACAGACATCATTGTATAAAAACTGATACATAAGAGATTAGCATCAGTCAACAGTGTTTTACGTTATAAATTCTTTGCGGGAATATTTCGTTATTATCAATAAATAAGAGCAGACAACAAACGTGTAAAGATTTCGGGAAAATAGGAGATTAGGAATAGTCTATGGCTTTAGCGGCTAACCTCCCCCCCCCAAAAAAAACCCTTTTTAAAATGTATGCAATTATTTTCCTACAGTTTTTCAGGACAAGCTATTAAACCAAAATATACACCGCTACATCAGGCTAGAAGAGAAGAACGTAAAGTATTCCTCTCCGGTCGTTTTCTCAGAAACAAAGGAAGTACTCGGTAGTTCCTCTTCAGTAGGGCGCAAACTTCTGTCTCTCTGGTTTCTTGATGCCATTGGCGGAGGAGATCTTGGCGGTGTAGGAGGCCAAGGTGCTGTGGGCAGGGGCAGCAGGGGCCGAGAGTGCCAGGAAGGGGACGGATTTGATTCCCAGGAGGCTGGAGAGGGGAAGGGTATAGGGGGCGCCCAAGATTGGAGCGTGGGGCAGGCCGCCCATCGCTGCCAGGGCTGCGGCAGAGGACGATGCAGGGGGAGCAGTCTGGGTGAAGCTCATGTTGAGGTCTACAGGGGTCGACATGGAGGAGGACTGGGCAGTGGATTTGGCGGTCTCTAAACTGTATGAGGGTGGGAAGGAAGGAGGTGGAGGAGAGGAGGGTGGAAGGACAAGGGAGGGGAGCCGGATGGAGAAGGGTTAGAAGGTTAAATAAAAGACATGTTAAACAAAAATTGAGATAAATAAAAAAAGAAAGAATCATAAAACAGAAACAAAAAATCATAAGAGAGGTGTGTTTTGCTGGTGGTTGCAACAGATTATTTGAGGGGGGACCTTGGCACTCATGGGAAAGGAGCTGTTTAATTCAGGGTGATGGCTTGGGTAGGGGCTTTGGGAAAAGAAACAAAATGATTTCAATTTCAGTAGCATTTCCCTTATCTCTTATCAAGTCGTCAAAAAGATGCATTTGCACTGAGTACCATGTTGACAAATGCATGTAATCAAATGTGCTCTGCCATTTATGTATATTGAGGGCATATAACTGATTTCTCAGGACATTATCAAGTAAGGGGTGTGTTCAATATGCAGAACTCTCTGATGCAATGCATTGAAACGAGACGTCTGTCTCTGAGGAAGTATTCTTCGAGAGTGACATTGATTGGGGGTGACGTCTCCAGACTTGATCCAGGACATGAATAATCATGTTTGATTTTTAATGTCTTCATGGAGCTGACTCATTAAGGAAGTATTCTGATGCTAGAGTGCCTTCGGTTGCTCTGGGATCGGCGTTTGTTGCCGTCACTTGTCAAAAACCAAAATGATATTAATTCAACTGATGAGAAACCACTAAAATCAATGATATTAAGACAGAAACAAAACAACAAAAGCTTTCTCAAAATATCTTGAAACCAACATAGTAATTTTCCATGCAGGATGCCTGAGTAACATTTTTCAAATAAAATAATGAGGGGCTTCTCAGAATGAGTTTGACATTCTGCACCGGTCTGCTTGTTGAACACACCTGAGACAAGCATAAATATTTCATTCAAGACCCAATTATTGCTCTCTTGTCGACTTGCTGAGTCATAATATGCTAGAAGAATTAATATATTATTTTGCACATGACACTGCATCTGTTAGAAATCTTAATTTATTTGCTAGCCAATACTGAAATGCGGGAATAAATAAAGAAGCCACTCATTTGGAGTGGTGTCCAATTGTGTTTCCTCATTATTATTCATTAATGCATATGCTTGGGTCCACAGAATAAATTTGAGTCGTCTTTTTGTCACTGACTTGAACTTGACTAACAATATTGGTTTGAATTGTTCAGATTTATTATGAGTGTTTTGCTAATTCATTATGTTAATTGAACTGACGTTAGAAGTATTTTTATAAGCCTGGGTAAAGAACAAAACTATTAATTTTGTTACATTAGTAAATTAAATTTTCCTCCACATTGATGGAGAAGTCTTTGCTGAGGAACCGAGCTGTCAGGAATTTACTGCTTTCTTGCCTGACACAACATTTGATCAAATTGCAACTGCATAGATCTAGTGGGAGAAAATTTGTCTTTCTATGAAGCAGCCAAAATACTCTGCCTTTAAGCTCTAACAAGCTTCTGGCTTGAAACTTGGCCAATCCCTCAGCCTGGCTTCGTTCTACCACATCTCCTTGCTTTGTAGTTGTGCAATGCTTTTACTCAAGAGTGCTTCTTTTGGCCAGCAAACTCCATAGTTTCCAAGGAAAGGCCCCTGATTGAATATTCCCAGAGGTTTTGACAAGGTCTCCTACTGCAGGGTCCTCTATAGCATTATGATGTAAAATATGCCACATAAACATGTGGTTAAGTTCAAACACCCTGGATCTGTTATGTTGGGATGGCTTCCAGTGCTTACCAGGATGTGATTAGATACTGGGCCAAGTTGATGCTGATTGGAGAGCCTGTGATGGTGACATGTCGGTCACTAGTGCTGTCCATTTGACTGCCGATCTTGATCTGAGCTCCTGACACCTGGCGAATTTCGTTGATTTTTGTACCCTGTCTGCCAATTATTGAACCAATCAGCTGTGAGGAAAGAAAAGACCAATCAGTTTAATAAATATTATATATAGATATATATAGATATAATAATACATCTACACAGCTATTCCTTGGCCACTATTCGTCTAAGCAGGGTGTGGCCAATCCTGCTTCTGGAGGGCCAAGTCCTGCAAGTTTAAATCCCAGCACCTGCTTGGAAGTTTCTAGTGATCCTGAAGACATTGATTAGCTTGTTTAGGTGTGTTTGATCAGGTTTGGAGCTAAACTCTGCGGGACAGTGGCTCTCCAGGAACAGGATAGGACACCACTGCTCATGGTACACAATCGGAAAATAAACATTATGACTAATTTAAAGAAAATAAACTCTGTTGTTCAAACTCCACATCAAGATAATTTCCAAGGAGCTTATTCAAATGCAATCCATAAAATCATAAAACATGGTATACAGTCCTACTGCCCAAGTGAACTCTCTCTGTTTAAATCTAGATTAAAAACACACCTCTTTGGCCAAGCATTCAAATAATGCATCTCACAATCTTTTACTGCAGTTATATCAAATCAAATGCACATTATTATCTTTAGTTTGGGTTAAACAAAAACATTTTGCGTTGTTGGAAAGCCGCCTATGTAATGATATCTCTAGTGTTTATTGGGTTTGTAAACCTAGGATTTACACAAGCTTCAGTCTGGATCAGAACACCTGAGAAGAGATGATGCAAACCCCTCAGAGGACCTCAGATGATGCAACCTTGAAACAACATACAGAACTAACAAATTTTGCTAAAAGTTTGATTGCATCATATAATAACTACTGTTAATATTGTTCATCGTCTGTTTAATTACGTCTTAAATTTATTTTTCCGTACATTTCAGCCATATGTACATAAACTGACAGTCACCAATGATAAGCTACCACTAAATATTGTAGAAACTTAATTTCGCTGTAAAGTTGCTTTGCAACGATTTATATCTTAACTTGAAGGTGAAAGAACATTGATTTCAGGGACACAGTTGCACTTCAGGCACATATCTAAGGGTTTTGACAAAAACCAATCTCTCTTTGTGTGCATGTCACCATGGTGACTTGAGGTTGCTGGTTGTTAGTTGTTTTTTTTATTTTTTTCTTTTTTTTTTTTTACCCCCCAATTTTTTGGGCCTAAGATGTCAAGGCGGTGTCTGTGCATGGCATTGTCTCTGTAACAAGCATCTGCTAATAGTTATGCAGATCCAGGCGGTCAGTTTAAACCAACAGCAGCTGGTGAACTAATTCATCCTACTGTGGCAGCATCAAGTTTTTTTTTAAATCTGAGGGTGTGCAGCACACCAAAAACCTGCTGGATGAATCCAGATGGGGTTACTGTACCTTCTGTAGAAGGTGTCCACAGCCAGAAGGAAGTGGACCAAGGGGGCTGGGTGACCTTATGGCTTGTTGTCAAGCTTAGACAATGATAAAGTGGAGTGACCCCAACTGGGATGAGTTAACGGTTTGTCATTCAAATGGCGGACAGCTAGTCTTTTTGTCCACTCTACATCCCAGCCCCCAACCCTCACTTTGAGTGTGAGTTGGGTTATGTGGGCAAGAATTGCTCCACAAAGCATTCCTTTCCTCACGAGTCATATGAACGTCAAAGCTCCTGATTCGTCACACCGCTCTCCCTGGTGCCCAGGGGCTATTAATGGCTCAGCTGATTGTGGCTAAGTGCTTGTAGTCAACCGCCAGGTCTCTCTGCCACCCTGACGTAAAAGATTCCAGCATGTTCTCTGCACTGCACCACATATTTGCACACTGATATCCTTCATTTTTAGAACTCTATGAATTATCCATCCTCAAGCAATATATCAACGAAACAAAGTATTGACACCCACACAACCTCCTCAAGTTTGCCAGTTCCAAACAAAAACTTCAGTTTAGTCCATTTTATTGATTTCTTCGTATCCATTGAAATCAAGTTGCAAGCTAGGGGTCAAATCTGTCTGAAGCGAAAAACACAGGTATTTATACCCTAGTCAAGCTGGAGACAGGTCTATTTTAGGTGAATCTATTTAGTTTTGAAAGTCTGGGCAGCATGGACACATCTCCTGCCAGCTAAAACTGGTATCACTGATGGTCTCTTCCACCTCTCACAGGGCAATCTTTGAACAGGTAGCGTTATGGACCAGCTGCATCTGCTGCCACTGCTGCTCTTGAGCACTGATCTGATCCCAATCTAATTGTGACGTGTTTCTGCCGATTTAAGGGGATGGGTCACCATGGAGAAACTGCTCCTCTAGAGAGAAACCTGATTGCGAATGATAAACAACTTAGTCTGCCAGGCGTTTGATGTCTGTTTGATGTCGCCTTGCCTTGGAATTGCATCGCTGTAAGGGAATTTCAATAATACATGCTTTCCATTGCTCTGTTTATGGCTTTATGCAGGAATATGAATGTACAAGCATGTTAAATTAGCCCTTGATTGGAGAAATGGGTGTTCCTTTGAAGTTTATCATGTATGCTGAGGTTTAGAAATGAGGTCTAGCACCTAATGAATGCATTCAGGAAGTCAAGATTTATTTGAAGCTGGTGTCAATGTGATAAGAGCTGAGTTCTTGTTCATGTGCATCAAGGTAGTCAATGACTTCGCTTGTACGGAATCACTCTAGATAATCCATCAGTTTGTCAGTCATTACAGCTGTGCAAGAAATCAAAGATGCATATACACTATGTAAGATTCAAATAGAACAGTTGGCTTGTATAACTAAAATATTTCTCAAATTGCAGGGTGTATACTAAGAATAATAGATCACTAAGTACATTTACTTACAACAAACAAGACAAAATATGTAAAGAGTAGTTCACATAAGACACATACTCGTGTACACTACAATGACTCAAGTTTTTTTTTTAGATAAACTGTTGTTAACTGGTGTGAGACACTGAAAATGTGGAAAGTCAGACAATACACAAACTTGTCATATGTAAACAGCACTGGTTTTACTAAAAACTGCCTTAATTGTAGATTATTACTAGTTTGGCATAAGGGCTTAAAATAACAAAACAATGGGAGCTGAATTATGTATTGAGTATGGTCTCAGAGTCCAGGGCTGGGCCCTTCGCCAGTCGATTAATCCTGTGATCTCAGGGAGACGTGGAGGCGAGAGGGAGCCCCAGTCAGCAGGCATGAAGGGAACGTCTCGTTGGCCCCTGGGGTGCGGGGTCTGTACCACAACCTAGAGCTCTGACAAAAGGCTCTGGCTTTATTTACCGTCTTTGTTTTGACAGCAGAGGAGTGCTAAGCATGTCAGACGCCATGACAGGATTGAACTGGATCTTGTGAAGCTCTTCTAGCAGAGCAGGGGGTGGACAGATAAAAAGACACAAGTCGGTCTGTTTGAAAGAAAAAAGTTTCTGGATTTCTGCATGGCCAAAGTGTGCCATGAGAGGTGCTCTCAAAAATGTTCAGAACCAGGCTTTCTAGAGAAAGCACTTAACTAAAGTCTAAAACAAAATCTGACCATCCTCAAATATTTAATAATGTCTTCATAAACAACATAAACATAATCAAGCATTATTACTAAAGCAAAAGTGCTGCTGTACAGAATATCAATGATTAGCATGAGTAATGTGATACTTGCAAAAAAGACATTTTTGCACTTACGTCATTTGGAATGAGAAGTTCTTGTGATGCTGTCTGGGAACTGGACTCGATGCCTGTTGGAAAAGGAATAGGTACCAAGTTAAACAAACCATAGGATAATTTGCTTGCTTACTTTTTACTTTCCCTTTCTTTTTGTTCAGCATGTGTGTTCTTCCAAATCTGACAGAAACTCCTTTGAACTTATGTGGACAAGAGAAATCTTAGGATGTGCTGTTTTCACCCATCATGCACAGTGCATTTTCTTTCCCCCTTTACTCTTTTGCATGTTCATTGAAAATGACAACCCAAAGGAAGAACAGTGAAATAGTTCAGGTTATTTCTACACTGATGCGATGAAGTTACAGCCCAAAACCAATTTTTAACTCATTTAGACCATTCAAGACAAGGACTGTACCAAACCAGTGGCATCAAACCAAATTGCAATCTGTTTAATTGGATCAACATAGCAGCATTAGCTCAACTAATGGCATGAGTTTGGGGAGGGACTACCTGAAATTGCTTTTGAAATGATGTATGGTACGTAAATCATAAAGGTTCTTTATCCTTGCAACCCTGGAAAAAAAAACAGGTAATACCAGCCTAAAGTGGTCAATTACAAGTCCCCATTAGCTTAGTCAGGGTGGTTTACCAGGATATCCTCAACCCTCATATCCCAATAGTCGCTAGTCCAACTGATCAACCCCTTAGACTCGGTTACCTCGCCAAGTACCAAAGAAAACCTTTACATTGGTACTATAAAAAGAGCCTTTTAGCTTGAAATAGCCATTGGAACCAAATTATTTTTGTGGACAACTTTATGCACTAATGCTCTGTACGTTCTCATATCGGTTAGCAGGTGCTATTCCTACCCGCTATAAACTGGCACAGAGCGAGCCTGTTTCTCTTTCCATCTACTTCCTGTCTCAGCAGGCGAACCAGACCCAGCAGTGCTTCCCAGCCCAACAGGGGCCTATTTAATAGACTGAAACATTGCCTTGACTGATGAGCTTTTTACCTCAGACATAATCGAATTCCCCAGCCATATCATGATAGTATGTGCTCTTGTAGTTTTAGCGGCAGGGAGCAACTATAAAAATTTTTTTCGACCACTCAATTCCTCAAAGGGGCTTTTTGATTCTCACATTTGCACCAAAAGTGCTTATTTACCATAATATTCAACGGTCTGTTGGCTTTAGAGGGCTTACACAACAAATGTTTGGAATCTTCAGACAACTTGACAGACATCACTGAGTAACTTGTGGTGGCTGTATAATTGGATGTCTGGTTCTGTGCAAGGAAAAAAAAAGTGAGGGAGCAAGAAAAGGAGAGAGTCCCTCCTTTTTCTTTAGCTGGACATTTGTCATGGCTCTGAGAAGCCCCAGGAGCTGACTGTGGAGCCTTGTAAAGCTTGGCCCCATTTTTGTAGCTGTAATCTGCATGTGCCGTATGCTCCATGGAGCTCAGGTGTATTACCTAGAACTTGGGTGGCCTCTGGGTCTTTGGGAGGTCTGTTTGAATCCATGTACTTAAGCTTGAGTTCTCAGGTGGAATTGTCACATCCACTCTCACTGTACGCAACGATTTAGTGCTGCTAAAGCAGACTTGTGCTTCTGGGTATATATTAGGTGTTTTCGAGTTCTTTTGAGTTCTCTCTATAAGAAGTTTAGACCTATTAGAAGTAGAACTTAACCGAGTGGAAAAATAACCTATTATTTGCATTCACACTGTTCCTGGCCTTTGAAAACATAGTCAGATCACCTCTACACCATTTTACTGATTCCTGTGAACCATTAAAAAGGGGAATCCTGTTTGTGTGACCAAAGTGGCAACAAGCTGATAACAGTCTAAGCCAGTGTCTAACCCATAATTTTTGTGATCCCAACCATTATCTTCCTCTTCAAAGAAACCTGGTTTGGCAAAACATACCAGACAGAACTTGGGTGGCTGTGGGTTGAGCTATGGAGGCAAGACCCTGCTGCATGGACAACTGGTGCAACTTAGCCAACTGTGATAAAAGAGAAAGAACAAATGGAGGGAAATGTAATTTCATTTGGATGAAAGGGTTTTATTATTCTTATCATAATACACAGCTGAGAATTGAACCATATACTTCATTCACAAGTGTAAAACAAGCTAATTTACTTCACAAAAACTCTGAACTAATGGAAGTTACACAGTATGAAGGTGGTTTTCAGAAGTTCTCTCTAAAGCTTCTTACCTCTGAGTGTGGAATGCCGTATTGGTTTTGTACAGAATAAGCCTGGAAAAGAAATAGTGAGGAGTGTTATGCATCTTCTACAGAATCT